>JAJOOR010012098.1:0-45305 GCA_036250505.1 Solanum acaule
GATTGTTAACGTTTACAATCTTATAAAGTTCTAAATACAATAATTCAAGATTTCTAAAGTTCACAACCTAAAGTTTAAAATCCTACAATAATTCAAGACTTCTAAAGTTCACAACTTAAAGTTCTAAAATCCCACAATAATTCAATATTTCTAAAGTTCACAACCTAAAGTTCTAAAATTCTACAATAATTCAAGATTTCTAAAGTTCACAACCTAATTAAAGTTCTAAAATCCTACAAAAATTCAAGTTCATATCTAATTTCTAGAATTTCTAAGTTCAAGAATTTCCAAGTTCAAGAATTTCTAAGTTCAAGAATATAATTCAAGTAACCCAATTTTCAACAACAATATAATACATATAAGCACAAATACAATGACAAATTGAAAAATTCAACTAATCTCTAACTTCTAGCTAGCTTCTAATTATTTGTTAGTTCTAACTTCTAATACTTAATTTACAATCATATTTAAAAATCCCCAATTTTTCTAACTTCAACTTTCAAACTTACTAAATTCAAGAACTTCTAAGTTGGAAAATTCAACTAATCTAATTTCAACTTTCATATGCTATCCAATATTTTTCTAACTTCAAAGTAATCTAACTTTCATATACAATTGAATGTTTTTCTAACTTCAACCGTCAAACATACTAAATTCAAGAATTTTAAAGTTGAAAAATGCAACTAATCTAACTTCTAATTTTATAACTTCTAACTTCTATTATTTGTTAGTTCTATCTTCTAATACTCAATTCACAATCATATTAAAAAAAAACTCTAATTTAGAAGAAAACCCTAAAATAAAAAATCCCTAATTCTCTACCTAACTAACAATAATGAAATATACAAATTAACAATTGAATAACACAATTCATCAAACTAAAACAATATACTAATTTATAACAAATCAAATATTACTAGAATTTAAAAAAACTAAAATTAAACCCTAACCTTAACAAGCTAAGGAAAAGAGGCAGTGGGGACGACGGGTGGCGGCGCCGACGGGGCAAGGCAGCGACGAGACTAATGCTCAGTGAGAGAAGGGCGACGGCGGCGTGTGGCAGCAGCGGCGCAACAGTTTGGTTTTAGAGAGAAGGGAGAGAAGAGAAAGATGGGGGGAAAACCCGCCTTTTGGTTCAACATAATTTAAAAAAAGCGACGGACAACGTCTCTTTGTCTGTCACTTTTTAAAAAATATTTGACCAAAATTTTGACTAAAAAGAGACGGACTAAGAGACACTATCCGTCGCTTTTTGAAAATGTTTGGCTAGATATTTTTACCAAAAAGCGATGGACTAAGAGATGTCGTCCGTCGCTTTTTTTAAAAATTAATTAATAAAATAAAATAAATTAAAAAAGACGGACAACGTGGTTATTTTTTAATTTATAAATAATTATTTTTATTAAAAAACGAAGGACGACGTCTCTATATATATTAAATAAATAATTATTAATTATATATATATTTAGCGCAAAAAAAGGCGACGGACTAAGAGATGTCGTCCGTCGCTTTTTGTAAAATAATTTTAAAAATAATTATTTTTATTAAAAAGCGACGGACAGTTTGGCAAATGGCGTCGCTTTTTGGAGCGACGCAGTCTGTCGCTTTTCTGCAGTTTTTTAGTAGTGTCCTCCAGAATCACCGCCTACACTGCCTATAGAGCTACCGTAGCCACTTTATTCACCGCTATCAGAGCCACCGTATTCACTGCCACCAGAGCCACCATATTCACCACGGCCACCAAAACAACCGTATCCACCCCCACTACCCAGACCTCTAAATCCACCTCTGTTGCCGATCAACATATCTGCTATGTCGGTATTCTTCCTCCTTCACTGGTAACTACATGAATTTCTTCATATTTAGAAGTTAAATCAAGTTGTTGATATTTTTGGTATGTCTTTGATTTCTCTTCTAATCGGCTTTATGAATTCATGTCTTGGCTCGAATCGAAGCTTAGTCCTTGTTTTCTTCAAGCCCTAATTCGGAACACATTGTCAATTTACAATCTAACACTGATTGAAAAATTAACCTCTTCATCTTTTCGATTCAAAATTCAACTATAATTTACACTTTTAGCCTACTAAATTTGTGTGTCATAAGCATCAATAGCTTTTAAAGAGTATCTGATATTTTGTTGTTGGTAGCATGTATGTTATAGTCCATGAGAAAGTATAGAAGATTATCCATGTTCTTATTCATATATCCAAAATTACTTATCAGTATGATTCTTTTTTCTAATCCCCAGAATATTTACATCTTATTTTGTAGCTTCAGTTCTTCTTTAGATTAAGAACCAATAGCATAATCCTTACAACAATGATTAGGAATATCTACTAAATAAAATTGTCACATATATGATATATGAAGTGACACTAATAACATGTCAAAGATTAGTTTCGGGAGTTTTACTCGCCCGAATTCGATTCCGTAAAGGAGTACAAGCTCCTCAATGTCTGGGCTATCTACTCACGTGATCAAAATCATAATTAAATCCCCCATACATTACCTTATTTCCCTAGACCTCACCTGACTAAGATTTCGTTCAAGTCTGGCCTAGGCTAGAAATTTTCAAGTTACTACTTAGAAGTTTTCTGGCCCAAATTCCTTCCTCATAATAGATTGAGTAATACATTTTTATCCCTCTCTTCTTTCTTCTCATGTGATGAGAATGTAGAAAAAGGCAACTATATCCATGAGTGTCCTTTACCTCTTCTTTGTTTATGGTTATGCTGTCGAATTTCTTTAGGTTTCAGTGTGTATGTTTCTTTGCTGATGATTGTGCTTTGAGGTTTCTTTGTATGCTCAATGGCATAATACATATATTGGACCCTAAACTTGGCTTCAAATTTTAACTTTGACCTCCAACTTTCTTAGTGTACAAACATGCACTTTAACTATTCAGCCTTTAAATAAATAAACACGCGAGTCCTACCTGGCAAAACATGTGATGTGCACTTATTCTGCACGAGTTGGGAGTAATTTTCGAGGCCCATAATGATAAAAAAAAAAAGGCTGAAATAACAACTATACCCTTAATGAATCCCTTTTATATATATCTCTATATTTCCAAATCAAAGTCTCATTTTTTTGTTCCTCCTCTTTCAACCAAGATTTGTTCCATTCTTTAGAATGATTTTTGCTCATATTTAGTGCAAATGGCTTCTAATTTTTTTGTCATTGTGGAAAAAGAGCTATAATGAAGATTTCTTGGTCTGCAAACAATCTAGGTCATTGGTTTCTTGGATGTGAAGATGGTCGGGTATGGTTCAATTTAAGACATCTTTTTTTTGTTTAAATTTTAGTTCTCAAGATTCAATTTTGATAGTGAATTTGTTCTTCTTAAATAGGTTGGATGTATGTTTTTTAGGTGGTGTGAACTTGATTATACTGAACACGCTAGAATTTCTATTTCGGGATTACAAAAGAGGATTAAAAACATGATGAAGAAAAGGAAAAGATTAGGAGGAAATATCAAGTTTTGTTGATCATTGTGATACTATCTTGGATTTATAGAGAGTTCTTTATGTAGTAGATGTTATGTAGATTGGTTGAAAAAGTTATGTCGGAATCGTTTTGTTAGTAATGTAGTTTTATTTATGGGTTAGTGGCTTCCCATATCTATTGTAAGCAATCAAAGTAATTCATTGAAATGCACTATTTTAGAGTTGGCAAGAGTTTGTCTTTCAATGATGGCTTCAATATTCATCACTTTACAACTTACAAGGACATTACTTCAATATACTAGAATGATTCACACACAGAAAATGCAGTACTTGATACATGCTTTGCACCTAACATCAAGGCAGTCTAACATCAATCATAACAAACACCAAAAGACTTCACAAAACATAACTTAACATCCATTAAAAAGGGCAACTAGCTTCATAAATAGCCTCCAAAGATTTGTGTATGAAAACATACATCAAAATAACCCAAAATACATCAAAATGATCAGTAATTGGAGTATGCCTTTACAAAACAATTATCAAAATAAACAAAAACAAAGACCTCCTAGATCAACATTTGTCCACATCACTGGCACTTTAAACTCTTATGGAACCCATTTTCCCTTGGATTTGCTTTGCACCTCTTTCTTTGACAATTGTTGAAGTTGGTTTTCGGTTATTGCATCTTTTCCTTTCCATTCCAAACCAGGTGGCTGGAATCCAAGATCAACATTTGTTTGTGATGCTTCTTTAAATGCTACCCCAGACCCACTTGAGATAACGCTTTCACTTGATCTTCCTGGCTGCATAATTCATAGGGCATTATTTAGTATACCTAAATAAAGATGTAAGAAAATCAATTAAAGAAGGCAATATACATACGTTAATCACTTGTCTACCAGATTGTATGTCTGTGTAAACATCAAAACCCACATCTCTTGTTTTTTTTCTTCCAACTGAAGAAGCTGGTGGCCTTCCAACTGAAGAAGCTGGCGACATTCCAACTGGAGAAGATGTTGGTCTTGCAGTTGAAGTAGATGCTACCCAGGCAGTTGAAGTAGATGCTACCCTTGCAGTTGGCTACTGCTTTTTCCTTCCTTTAACCTTTGAAGTATTTGCACATAAAGTTGAGGCATGTCCAATGCTAGGCTGCCTCATTGGTGGTTGTTGAAAGGGCCTTACAGGCTATTGTGTGGGGGTGCAGAAAGGGCTGTAAAGACACAAAATTAGAAGTATAAAACTGATTAAAACTTAAAATAAAGACAAAAATGCTTACCACTAATTTACAAGTTCTATTGTTATGCCCAACTTGATGGCATTTGGAACATGACATCTTCACTCCATTCTTTGATGCTTTCCCCCACTTCTTTTTTCATGGTTCATCTTTATCTTTTCTTCTACATCTACCTGGTCTTCTAGGCATTGGCTTGTAACACCCGAAAACTAGTAATCTAAACTAGAGCCTTATGTGAGGGTTATAGAGCTTTATGTGAGGGTTAGAGTCGTAGAAATGACTTCCCGTACTTAGAATGAAGGGTTAGAGGTTAAAACATCAAGGTACGACTCCCCAAGGACCTTGAGGAGGACCCTAAAACTACCCTAGAACCTGCCCCAAAACAGTCCACCAACGAAAGGGGACCACGACCAGTAGATGGACCCACGCCCCGTGGGTGAGGGGTCATGGGTCAAGACCCCAAAAGTTCACTCCTAGACAACCACTCACGGATGAACAACATGCCCCTTGCGTCCACCCACAACCTGTGGGCATGGTCTCGTGGGTGAGGCAGTGTGGTCAACTAAGTCGGTTAGTGAAGAGCTTAAGGGAACTTTATAGAATTAATTAGTTATTAAGTGGTGTCATTTTATTAGTAATTAGACCACATATATAAAGCTATTATACCCTTAATTAAGTGATTCCAAATCATTATTTCAATTCACCAAAAGAGACCTAATTCCTTCCAAGAAATTCTCTCTGTTATTAAGTGGTGTCGTTTTATTAGTAATTAGACCACATATATAAAGCTATTAGACCCTTAATTAAGTGATTCCAAATCATTATTTCAATTCACCAAAAGAGACCCAATTCCTTCGAAGAAGAAGAAGAAGAAGAAGAAGTTAAGGCAAATTCCTGATTTGTTACAAGCTTTTGAGGTCTTTGTATCCAAGGCATGATAGCTTATTCACCCATGGATTCTTCCATTCATGGAGCCCCTAGAAATCCCCCAATTATGAAGATGAACCCAACTCTAGCTAGGGTTTCTTCCTATATTGTGGGTTATGATTGAGTATGAATCCAATTGAGTGGATATTGGTTGTTTATGATTGAATTAGTAGCGAATCATGTTATTATGAAGAATTTTCATGTTTTCCATGGCCAACCCTAGTTAATTGATGAAATTGTAGTAATGTGGATTTATTCCTTTTGAAGGGGAAACTGAGGATTTACAGATGATCTTCTAGAAGTGATGATATGAGTAGTAATTGTTCAAGAATAGAAGCATGTATACATGAAATGAATTAGATTATAGTATATATGATGGATCATGACTAGTAAAGCTTGAAGTTGAACCTTTATGATGATTTATGACTAGAATCACTTAATAATGAAGAATGTGATTAGAAAGCCTTGAAATTTAGGTATGTATGATGATTTTAAGAAATAAAGCTTTGAGAGTAAGGCTTGTAGTCATGAGTGTTGATTCCTAAGGTTTTGAGAGTAAAGCCAATATGATGAAATATGTATGTTAAGGCATTAAGAGTGAAACTTTTGTGATAATGGTAGACTATTAGATAAAATTGTTGTGGAAGGACTTTACCCACCTAATCTACCTTATGAATATTTGAATGTATGAAGTGATAGAAAACTTGAGTTATGATGATATCCATGTCTAATGTAGAATTCTAGATATGTTGATTAAAGGAATGTTTAGAAACCTTAAGGAGGTAAAGTATGAGATTCATGCATGTTTTATGAAAATCTATGTATATGCTCAAGAACACTTTGAGAGTAAAGTGTCTATATGTTGTTGTGTTGTGAAAGTTCATTCTCACACACATACTTATGCATGAATATGATATGATATGATATGATAGGTTCTCTAACATAGAATGATTCTAGGTCGAAAGACTTTCTCACCTAAAATGAATATATGTCCAAGGACTATGAAATTTGATGAGGCTTGTGGTGATTCCCCCAAAGACCTTTGTATGAGACGAATGTGAGGTGACTTCCCTTATCCCTAATTAGATAGTCATGAGGAGATTACCCATGACATGATATGAGAAGTGTGTGGTGACTACCCTTAATATATAACTTCTATAGTAAGGCAAGAGGTGAATACCCATTAGCCTTTATATTGATCATTGAGGCGAATCCCTATGATCCTCATGTAATGATCTGGAGGCAAATCCCTATGATCCTCATGTAATGATCTGGAGGCAAATCCCTATGATCCTCATGTAATGATCTGGAGGTGAATACCTATATCATATAATGGTGGGGCATGGAGGTGAATACTTATGTTTCCCTAAAATAGTTATGGAGGCGAATACCTATGACTACACATGTAAAGTAAGAGTTGAATACCCATTTGGCCTATATGATAGACATGGAGAGGTGAATACCCATTGGCCCTTATGATAGACATAGAGAGGTGAGTTCCTATGTCTTAAGAATAAGAAAAGAGTATTATGAGCATGACTATTTTGGATTGTAGCTTGAAAGACCCTTCCAATACATGTATGACTTAAGGTGATTTCCCTTGTCTATGAGAAATAAGTTAATTATGAGAATAAGTGATGATGAATATGGATGAGGGCCTAAAGTCTCTAGCTTAGCATGGGTGGGACTATGGGGTCTTACTCATGCATTGCACAAGCTTGCCTTGAGGTGACTCATGAAGTGTTTCTCTTATACGTTGTATGTTTAGCTTGGATTGTTGCTATAGTTGCCTTCCTTGATATGTTTGACTAAAGGTGAAGGTTCCTTTGTCTATGAGAATTATGCTGAGGATGAGATCCTAAGAGGGTAAGTATGATTATGATGACCTAAAAGTGGTACTTAGTGTTGATGGGATTATGGGGTCTCATTCATGCATTGCACAAGTATGATTTGAGGTTACTTGAGAAGTAGTTCTCTTATGATATGAAGATCTAAGTATTTACTATGTTTATGAACATGATGTATCTCTTATGTTATGGATTATGCCTTATGTTGACTAATGCTTATATTATGCTTATGTTGGAGATTATGCTTATGATTATGTTGTTGTCTCTTATGTTTATGGCATATATCTTATGATTGACTAACTCTTATGTTATGCTCTTATGATGTTATGCTAGCTATCATATTTAGTACATTTTGTACCAATGCATACTCTTGCCTACATTCTTATCAAATGTATGGTCCGATGATATTGAGTTCCATATTTGAGGCTAGGTTCTTAGTAGGAGCAAGGAGTTGAAGATTGGTGAGTCCTCATAGCATCGAGGATATAGCCACCATTTCCTTTTTATGTCTTTCTTTATGTTTTAGACTATTGTATGGGCTTGGTCCCTAAGATGTTCATGTTCTAGATGGTTTGAGACAGGTGTAATAAGACTTTCGCTTTGTTTTTATAAATACTTTGATTATTTGAAAAATGTTTTAAAATTCCGCACTTATCTAGTATCTCATGTTATGATATGCTAAGGGCTTATATGAGACCCCTTCGGTGTCAAGTACTCCATGTTACATATAGGGTGTACCCCTGGGTCGTGACATAACTTCACTTCAGGAGGCTCAACTGCTGGGTTATTGGTGTCAGGCCACATTACCATATTGGAGATGGGTTGTAAAAAGTACTTATAAGCACTTAGGAATGTATCTTTTTTGTACCAATGTTCCACATAATCTTCTGGTTCTTGCCCAATGTGATATAAGGCACAAACTACATGTTGGCAAGGTATGCCCCTTAACTGCCACAACCTACAGCTACATGTCTTTTTAGTCATATCAATCATGTGTCTATACTGTCCTTCTTGGATCTCAAATCCAATGTCATGATTCGAATTCACCCTTAGTGTCCTGCCAATCTCTTTGTTTTCTTCTAAAATTAGTCTTGCCTTAGGTGAAATGTCACTGATCCAAGTATCTGCAAACTTAATCATATCTCCATGCCTATCTATCATTTTATGTCTAATATCTTCAAGCATACTAATCACAAATTTATGTCTAGGACAAACAATCCATGAATTGAATGTTTCACACATATTATTTTCCACCACATCACACTTTGATCTTTCATTAAATAAAGCTCTACACCAGTATTCTTTGTTATATCCAAACAATGACTCACATATTCTATCACCCATTTGGCCATATATTCCAATTCATCTCCCAATTTAACCTCAAAACTAGCTTTGGCACACCTCTAAAATGCTCTTCTCCTTTCCTCACCTCTCCATGTTTTTTGCCAGTTTGCCAAAATATGTCTTGCACACATTCTTCTTTCAGCATTAGCAAGTAAGTCTTCAACTGCTATCTCAAGACCCTAAGAAATATTTAATCAATAACTTTAAGGCATCTTTAAGATATCTATTAGCACAAAACAATGGCAATAACTAACAGAAATAAACATTTTTAAGGCATCTATTAACACCCTTCACTTACTTCACACACTAACAACTTCACTTACTTCACATAGTAACAACATCACTTACTTCACACACTAACAACATTCACAGGCAGTGACAATAACTAAGAGAAATAAACAAAGGCATCTTTAACACAAGTATAAATAAAACTTGACAGTCTTCAACAACTTTACTTACTTCACACACTAACAATATCCACAAATTTCCCACACAAGGCAACAACTAACATTAATAAACAAAGACAGTAAATACCCAAAAGACAATAACATAAGGTAGTAACTAACATAGAGAAACAAAGACAGTAAATCAACAAATAAATGTTTAAAAGAAGTGGCAGAATAAATACCTTTTGCATGTCATACATGACTGTTATGCCAGTTCCATCACCAAGTTGCAAATCTTCAATGAGATAGCTTAAGAACCAACTCCAAGAGTGTTTAGTTTCTTGATCAACCACTGCCCAAGCTATTGGATACATTTGATTGTTTCCATCTTTTCCAACAGCCAATAATAATTCTCCTCTACAAGCAGCCTTCAGAAAGCATCCATCCAATCCTATAATCTTCCTACAACCTTCCAGCCATCCATTTTTCAATGCAGCAAAGCAAACATAGAAATATTTGAACAAGTGTAAGCCATGGACTGTTCATTATCAGTTTTCACCCAACAAGAAATCCTAGGATTTGTACTCTTAATCATATCAGCATAGTCTAACAACCTTGAAAATTCAAGCTTCCAATCACCCAAGAACTTGGCAATAACATTCATTTTTGCTCTATAACATATTGGTCTTTGATACGTCCAAACTTACACTTCAATTAAGAAGTATAAATGGTCAAAGTCAATTTACAGAACTCAACGTGAGTTGAGGTCGATCCCACAGAGAATTTCCTTACAAAAATAATTTCAGTATCGCGTTTACCCAAATGTTGTTAATATTTCCTAAAGAAAATAATTACGGAATGTAAATTGTATTCAGCTGTAAAGTTCTAGTAACTAAGATTGTTAAACAAGATCCAGATTAACAATTAACAGAGTATTGATTCTAAAGTTGTTTCAATAAATAAATAAAACCAGGGTTGTATTTCCCATGACATTACATCTATTGTTCATCCGTAACTGAGTTTCAGGTAATATAGTCTTTCCAATTTATAAGCGGGTTGATTATATCTAACACTTCTCAGTCTAGTTAGATAATTTTCACTCAATTCTTCTTAGTCTTTGAGTGTTAACAAATTATACTCTCGCGTACAATGATGTTAAAGTTCTATTCTCTTGAACTCGACCTTTAACGCCATTTTATCAGATTAACTCTGCTTTTTCCTAACTATCTCTTTTCTCTCGAACAGTCTATAGATACAGGTTGACTCTAACGCGTGCACTCATTAGAACAAATGAATAATGAAAGCTGAGTTAAATATTGCAAATATAATTCACCTTCTACTCATTTTACAAATTCACATTTAGATTTCTGCCATAGTATCCACAACCCTAGTTGTGGTGTTTAGCCACTCATGCTTTCCACTAAATGAACAGAGATCAGTAATGCAAACATTAAGAAAGTTAACTTACGATAATATGCAAATTCAATGAACGATTGATAATGAGAAAATCCAAATCCAACTTCCAACGATTCAATGTTAATCGATAAAACCCAAAGTCAAAAGTATTCAAAACTAAGTTGCTCATTCTAGATATGATGACATAAAAACTAAAAATGACCGAATTAATTCAAATAAAGTGTCTAAAATGAGTCCTACTCGAAGTAGGACTAAACTATCGAGAAATTTCACATGCAACATGATGGACCGTAAAAGGTTTCACAATTCGTGAAGCCTGTCGTGCTCTACACTTGGCCCAAACAAAATGTGAGTCTTCAAAGCCTACACTGGATCCACTTCACAATCACCACCACGAGCTGTTATGGGGACCACGGCTCGTGAGGCCTTTCGTGGTCTTCACTTGGTCGCCATGACACTTTATCTTCTACAGACCCACACACTGGATCCACTCCACGATCACAACTACGGACCATTGTGAGGACCACGACCCATGAGGTGGTCAATGGTCTTTACTTGGACCAATCCCATTTGATCACACTCATTTTCTGCTCCTTTTTCCATTTTTTCATACAAGTGAGAATTTGTCTACACATTCAACAAACACATCAAAGATTATAAAAATACACTCGATTCTAGTATTAATCCTTAGTTTTGAGCATCGAATGTGCCAAGATTTCACGGCACAATGTTCTCAAGTGATGATAAAGACAAGCATTCAACTCTTTAAACCCCATAGATATTATCCTAATCATGCAACAGCCTTCTCAACCACAATTTGTATCCAAAACCATCATTCTAACATGCAAGGATCAATATATGACATCCCATTACTCACAATCGACCATGCTTATGCTGTGTACTATCAGCTAACACAATCTAACTATCAAATGCAATCTCTATGTCCTCACACCAAAGAAGTTCCTCACTCATGATAACTGGGACTAAGTTCTACGCTCACACTCTCAACGAACTGCTAACACTAACAACAAAAGACCATAGGCTTGCCCTTGCTTTCTACGCTATAACTTTTGAACAACCAGAATAGGAGCACTGTAGGACTTTATCAGCGTGTAACATAGGCTCAGGCTAGGGAATGGATTTTTGGGTTTGTGAGTCACTAGTACCTTGGTTCTCCAAAGTTTCGTTTGCACACAACTCTTTATGAGCGATTCCCTCTTTTTCTTCATTTCAGTACATCCTAACAACCATTATTTTCTTTTTCTTTTTTTTTATTAATATTGTTTTCTTTTTTTTTGTTTATTGCACATTTTGTGCTTTCACCTAGCTAACTGGATGAACCTTCTTTTTCACTTTTCCTTTTTGTTTGTGTTGTAATCACCCTCAACTCAGACTTTTGGCCTTAGTTGTGACATCGTATCTTCGGAGACCCAAGGCTATGATATTTAATGGGTAAGAACAAAATTGGTTTACATGCTCAAATCGGGTTCAAATGATATGCTTTTTATTTGATTGTTTTATTTTTGACTTTTCATTGGCTTTGCAAAACCTGCCTACTAATCCTTTCCTATCCAGTTATTCTCAGATTAAAGCAAGACTACTCGGGCAAGTTCTAGTTTCTGCTCCTAGCGTTAGACTTTAAGCAAAACTCACACACACACATGACACATGACTACATTCTCCAGTTTCTTGGTTCACCAATTTATTTTCAGACTAGCAATTTTCAACTCAAGAGTACCTAAAATGTCATTTAAAGAGCCTAACAGTCAAATTTCAGATTACGTCCATCATTTCAAACATAACTAGCTCCTCCACAACTCAACACACAAAAACTTCACATTTTCATCAAAAACCTAAACACACCAATCACAGTTTATCAGACAAACACATAGTCAACCTCCATTCATTTTAACAGCTAAAATGGCAGGTTGCTCACCACCCCCTCCCCAAACAAAAAGACTTTGCCCTCAAAGTCAATAAAGAAAAATAAGACAGGGTTGTGAGGAGAGGTCATACCTACAGCGCACTAGCCGCTGGTAGCTGGATCAACATCGACACCCTTATCAACTAGTGCACTCTTAGAAACCACCATCTCTCGATCAGGCTGGTTAACATTAACCGGGACAGGTACTCCACTACCAAAAGCGCCAGCTAACACCGTATCTCGCTATTTTTGTGCAAGTGCTTCTTCTTCTCTTGCCTTTTTCTGTGATGCCTTGAGGGCATTCTTGTGTTGCCTTCTTTCTTCCTTGGATAGGTCACCCGACAGCTCCTCATCAGACTCTCCAACTTTGTGTTTTCTCTTGCCGGATTTTCTTGTAGAGAGTTCACCCCAGAGATCGTCAACAAATTGAGTGGTAGGTGCCTCACTGAGCAAGTTCATCAAGGGCTTTGGCATGACCGGAGTGGGAACCTATACCGTCTTCTCAACTAGTTTAGTAACTTGAGCTCGCATCTCAGCCAATTCCGTCTTAAACTCGTCAGTATTGACTGAACCTGCAACCTACAACTGGTCTTGGACATGGACCTCTAAGCCATACATCCTATCTTTTAAGACAACCAGCTCCTTCCGCGCCTCATCTTTTATTCTCTTCTCCGCAGCTAATTTGTTCATTAAGAATCTTACCACTCCTGGTGGCGATAGCCATGCAATGCCCGCCCTTATTAGGATTCTGTATAGTGTCACTTGGTAGTGACCCATTCTTCCTCTAGTTCAGTGATGCTGAAAGTTTCCCTAACTGCTACTCTTTTTGTTTGATGGAGGTGGTGTGAGAGTCTACCAGTTGAATCATACTGGAGAAATCACCTTTCATCTCCTTCACCCCTGCATCAGTTGACTCAACCTTTTAGAGCACCTTAGCCAACATATCTTCCAACTTAGACCCGCTGGAACTATCACTTGCACAGTCTCTATTACCTATGGGCACGTACACACCACTGCGATAATTTCTGTAACCATCTCGATTCTGCCAGTTTCCCTTCTCTCTATTTACCGGCCTGTCATACTGTCCTTCCCTGGAATAGCTCCGACCTGCATATCCAGAATTATAACCTTGGTTTCCCGACTTATAATTCTGAAAACCTCATTGGTTGCCCAAATATTTAGCCTCATCATCCAGATCGATGTCCTGATCTTCATACTTGTTTGGGGTCCCTACAACATTCACCATCTCAGAACCTGCCATGATATGCTTTGTGAGTAGGTCCATCTGAGTTTGGATATGCCCCATGTACTGATCCCTTTCTTCATCTCTTCTCCTTTGTTCATCTGATAGCCCAAAAGTTACTCCCTGATCTTCCACTTCAGCATCCCTGGTGTGCCATGCTCTATTTGTCTTGGCTACTTCATCCATTAGCTACATGATTTCTGCAAAAGGCTCCTCATGAATGATCCACCACAAACTGCATTAACAACAGGCTTAGTAACATAATTAAGTGATCTATAGAAGGCTTGTTTCAAATGTCTCTCAGTGAGACCATAGTTTGGACACTTTTTCAGCTTTTGGCTGAATCTCCACAAAGTATCATGCATTGTCTCCCCTGGTAGTTGCTTGTGTGCACTTATTTGTTTTTCATCTGCAACTCTTTCGATTCAGGATAGAATCATTCGAAGAAAGCTTCCTTCAGGTCATTCTAGGTTCTGATTGAGTCATATGGCATCTCATTTAGCCAATTGGTTGCCTCCCCAATAAGAGAAAATGGAAATAGCCTCAACCTCATGGTTGTCTGTCTAACCCCAGGAATTTCCTATGATTTGCATATAGCCACAAAGTTCATTAGATGTTGATTCACATCATCACCAGTTGCACCTCTGAATATACCTTTCAAATTTAGCAACTTAATCATGGTGCTAGTGATAATAAATTTTACACCTGGAGGTAGTACATGTAATACTATCACTCCAGTGGCTCCAGCTCTGTCCAAATCTAAGTCATCCTCTTCGTACATCATGTGAGCTGGATGTTGTGCTCGACCCCTTGGAGATAGTGGTTGGCGGTAGGGAGGAGCTATTTCTTCCACTCCTGGATGTTCATCCACCACCTTAGGCGGGTTGTTCACAACATTCTGCTGAGCACCTCTTGCAGCATTCTCAACTTCCAATCCTAATCTTTGCCTTTGTGCCTCAAGTTCCTGTGCGTTGACCATCTTGCGGTTAGTCTTTTGAATTTCCTGATCGTAAGGAATCAATGAAGCTCCCTTACTTCTGGTATTTGGCATACACAGTTGAACTCACCTATAAGAGACACAGACAAAGAACAAGACGTAAAATTAGGAAATATAACTACGCCTTGAATAAAAGCTAGTAAAAAACTTCTGAATTGAAATTCCCCGGCAGCGGCGCCAAAATTTGATACGTCCAAACTTACACTTAATTAAGAAGTATAAATGGTTAAAGTCAATTTACAGAACTCAACGGGAGTTGAGGTCGATCCCACAGAGAATTTCTTTACATAAATGATTTCACTGGCGCATTTACCCAAATGTTGTTATTATTTCCTGAATAAAACAATTACGGAATGTAAATTGGGTTCAGCTGTAAAGTTCGAGTAACTAAGATTGTTAAGCAAGATCCAGATTAACAATTAACAGAGTATTGATCCTAAAGTTGTTTCGATAAATAAATAAAACCACAGTTGTGTTTCCCATGACAGTAAATCTATTGTTCATTCGTAACTGAGTTTCAGGTAATTTAGTCTTTGCAATTTATAAGCGAGTTCTTCTATCTAACACTTCTCAGTTTAGTTAGATAATTTTCACTCAATTTCTCTCGGTCTTTGAGCGTTAACAAGTTCTACCCTCGCGTACAATGATGTTAAAGTTCCCTTCTCTCGAACTTGACCTTTAACGCCATTTTATCATATTAAATCCACTTTATCCCAGCCATCTCTTTTCTCTCGAACAATCGATAGATACAGGCTGACTCTAACGCGTGCATTCATTAGAACAAATGAATAATGAAAGATGAGTTAAATATTGCAAATATAATTCACCTTCTACTCATCTTACGAATTCACATTTAGATTTCTGTCATAGTATCCACAATCCTAGTTGTGGTGTTTAGCCACTCATCATTTCCACTAAATGAACAGAGATTAGTAATGAAAACATTAAGAAAGTTTACTTACGACAATCTGCAAATTCAACGAACGATTGATATTGAGAAAATCCAAATCCAACTTCCAAAATTGATTCAATGTTAATAGATAAAAACCAAAGTCAAAAGTATTCAAAACTAAGTCGCTCGTTCCAGATATGACGAGATACAAACTTAAACGACCTAATTAATTCAAATAAGTGTCTAAAATGAGTCCTACTCAAAGTAGGACTGAACTGTTTGGCAACTTCACGGGCAACATGACGAACCGTCAAAGGCTTCGCGGTCCGTGAAGCCTACCGTGATCTATACTTGGCCCAAACAAAATGTGAGTCTTCAAAGCTTGTACACTGGATCCACTTCACGATCACCACCACGGGTCGTTATGGGTCCACAACCTGTGAGGCCTTCCGTGGACTTCACTTTGTCGCCATTACACTTCATCTTCTCAAGACCCAAACACTGGATCCACTCCACGATCACAATCATGGACCCTAGTGAGGACCACGGTCCGTGAGGTCGTCCATGGCCTTTACTTAGTCCAATCCCATTTCAGCTCGTCTCTTCATTGGAAATC
Organism: Solanum acaule; assembly: GCA_036250505.1. Taxonomy (NCBI): domain Eukaryota; kingdom Viridiplantae; phylum Streptophyta; class Magnoliopsida; order Solanales; family Solanaceae; genus Solanum; species Solanum acaule. The sequence continues at coordinate 16,276 of JAJOOR010012098.1, forward strand.
CATCACGATCGTCACCACAGTTTGTTTCAAGGACCACGGCCCGTCTAGGTGCCCGTGGTCTTCACTTGATCACACTCATCTTCTGCTCCTTTTTCCATTTTTTCCACACAGGTGAGAATTTGTCTACACATTCAACAAACACATCAAAGCTTACAAAAATACACTCGATTCTAGTATGAATCCTTAGTTTTGAGCATCTAATGTGCCAATATTTCACGGCATATCAATCTTCTCACTTTTAATCCCCGTTCTTTTCTTAGTATCTCTTCAAGCTTATGAACTCTCATGTTAGGCTGAGATATTATTCTATCCCTCATCTTCATTTCCACATATTTGGCTGAGCACAACATTTTCCTATTCTTTGTAATACATCTATGAGCAGAATAGTATTTCTTTACCAAAATATTTCTAGAATCTTTATTCAAGCTTGCAAAGATTTCCCATTTACACTTTCCTTCACATATTTCCCTAACTCTATGAGGTTCATTGGGTTTAAGCCTTAACCAAACCTTATGTTGAACAACATAATTAGCAACAACCTTTCTAAATTGAGTTGCACTCTCGAATATCATACCTAACTCAAAGAAAGAAATGGAAGTAGAAGAATCATACCTCATCTTGTTGCTTTTTCTTCTTGAAGGTAAATCAACACCTGGTTGTGCTAAAACATCTAGATCTTCACTTGGTTCATCTGATGAATCAATAACCACTTCATCACCTACCAATTTCCCATTATATTTGGTTGCCTTATTGGTGAAGGTATTCTCAAATCCCTTATCTATGCCAGCATCTCCAAGCTCAACATCTTGATCCTTTGAGGGTCTTTTAGTTCTGTTTTTTTGCTTGGCAGCTTCATTTTTTTTTCTTCCCTATATTTTTCTCTAAAAGCTCTCAGTTCTTCATCAACTTCACTATCATCCTGATCTGGAACATCATCTAAGTCATCCTCTTCAAAGTCAAGAGAATCACCATTTTCTTCCTCTAATGGTTGTTCAACTTCACCTACCCCATTTATACCATGCTCAATGTGTGAAACCCTAGAGCAATTTCCCAATTCTTGATTATTTTTTTCAACAGAACATGGTCATAGTTGTAGCAGTGGACCCCCTTCTTTAACAGTCACATGCTTCAAAAACAACTTAAAAGATGACCCACTCCACAAATCTTTAACAAAGTTCTATAGTTGGCTGTCACTTTCTAACTTGACAAAACTATGGGTAATAGGGTCTTTGATTTTTAATGTTTCAAGCTAACCTCATCCAATTTTGGGTGTCAATGATCGTAAATCAGTATAAAACCCAACAAAATGAGTTGGGGTCGACTCCCACAGGGAGCGGTACGTGTTTCAAATTCAATTAGAAAGTGCAGACGCGGTCTAATTAGTCATAGGAATAGAAATTATCAGAAAAGACATTAATCAAATTAAAGGGTGACACGAATGTCAGATGGGGATTTAGTTCACAATTATCAACTACACAGCAGTCACAAACACTTTGATATAACAATAGGGAGAGGGATTCTCGGGATGTGATCGATTATAGGCAAATAGAGATATATGGGTAATTGAAACTACTAGTAATCAACTAAAGATCAGTGAGTAGGCTAGACTATAAGGAACATAGTTTTATTTCGAACAACTATCCCGAATCAGGTTATTTCTTTCGAACATCAACAAGCATAGCAATGAAGAACAACCCATTCCTTAATTCATCCACTGTCTCGAGCTAGATGGGTGGAATTAGGTTTAGGATTCACTCTCTCGAGCTAAACCCACCTTCACCCAATACCCACAAATCATTAATCAATAATCTTAGTTCGAAAACCTCTCTCTCTCGCAAGCTAAGAACACAAAAATATAACTACAATTGCAACTACAATTCATAAATTAAACCACAATTAATGATTAAACTCACTTCAAAATAGCATTTAAACTAGAAATTAACTATACCCATAAACTAATTCAACCCATAATCACATGATCACACACCAAGAATTGGGGCTTTAGCCAAACATCATAAAAAGGTAAAAACACTAACCTAATCGATTATCCATCAACTGGGTAAAAGTGATTTAGTCTTTACAATGCTTCAATTTGTCAAATCTTCGAAACCCACTTCCAAAATCTCCAAATTGAATCTCTAAGATTCTTCAAAACTATGAAAAACTACAGAGAAAAGTGTTTAGAATGTTCTAAATAAAAGATAGATAGATAGCTAAATGTTCAAAATCTAATTTATAGTCGCCAAAAAAAAGCCACGAAGGACCATTCAACAAAGTAAGTCGGGCTCGCCGAACTACTCGGCTAGCCGCCCTTCGACCTCTTCCATCGCCTTTTTGCCTTGGCATTCATCATCCTCGAGGCCTGTAACTTTGGGCGATCTATTTTTGCTTCGTAGAACCACTTGCTGATTCGCCTACTGCTCCTTTTCATCATCGACTTGGTTTCTTCCTTCAGGGCTTGGCACACTGGAACTTTAGGTGGTCAGATGAGCCACTTGGCGACACGCCAAGTGCTTTTGGCGATCCTCAAGGTCGCCCTTCTTTATTTGTTCGGTTGGTTTTGTTCCTTTTTGCCTGTTAGTGTCCTTGCTTTGTTCCTCAATCCATATACCAGAAAATCAAGGATTTAACATCAGTTTATGGCATAAATTAAGAATTTGAGGACACTAAATCTATATAAACAAATCCCCAAATGAGTCCAAATATCGAACTCATCAACACCCTTCACTTAAACTTTTGCTTGTCCTCGAGTAAAACTTAAGTTCAACAGTCCAAAAAGGATGTCTCAAACAGTGCTAGATAAGGCCCAACATGAATGCACACAACAAGACTCAACTTACTCATGCAATGATCAATTGTGCACTCAAAGATTCAAATTGTGACTCACCATTATCAAAGATGCTCAAGTTCACAATATTTGCTTCAAATGCAAGTTCAAGCTCAACAAAGGTACTCAAATGCCCTCACAACAAAGATGATTCCATATTCACACATAATTTCTTCAACAATTTATAATTTTAGAATCACATACAACTCTCACACTCACAAAGATGAACACATGCATGACTTCACCCATAGGTTTTCCTTTATTTTCCAATCAACATTTGTTTCAACTCACTCAAGATCACAAAGGTCTTTTCAAGGCTTGTAACGCGACTGAGTGTAAAGGTCTGGTCATTTAGGCTCAGTGGCTTCTACCCTCATGAAGTGTGACGTGAACATCACTTTCCTCCTTTTTTTAACATTTGAAACATGCTCATAATCCACCCCATTATTCAATTTCTTATGAATTACTGAACACCCCATTTCTTTTGCAATTTTCATCACTTTATTTCACAGCTTTTTCCTTCTTTTTCTTTGCTTCTTTTCTTTTTTCTTTTCTCTTTTTTTTTTAATATATGGAGGGGTTCCATATTTTTCAAAACCATTCTCAAAGGGGGATTTCTCACACTTCTCGATTTTCCTTCTCTTTTCACCACACCCCTAACTTAGGATTTGGCCTAAGTTGTCTATTCAAACAAACCACACTTCATGAGAGTTATGGGTGAATGGATAAAGAGGGATCACAATTTTTCAAGTTTCTTCCAAGAAAGGGATAGGGTTCAAAGGGGTTCAAGTAAAGTTCACACATCTCACAAGGTTGGCCACAAAAGAGGTAAATTGTCAAATTGTTTCACTCTTCAAAATTGTTGGCGAAGATCATTTCAAGAGTTTGGATCACTTAGTAAACCAGACCAACGGGGCAAATTCTAGGTGTCATCATACACTATATTTAAGGTAAGCTCATCACACAAGGAATTGACACCAATATCAAACAAGACTTCACACTTTCAAGCTAGTGTGCAATGTTCATCACAAGAGGAATATTCTATAACCAGCTAGTCACAACGAGATGCTAAAAGTTCACACATTGTCTATGCAACATCATTGGCTTCGTCGTAGCCGCACATTCATTTCGTTCAATTAAGAGCACTATTCAAGTCATCGGTATTCATCATAACCGATACTCAAATTTGCACAAGAACATCCATAATCACACAAAATAGAGGTGGAACAAATTTTCAAAATAGGTCAAAAACCATTTCCATTCAAAAGGAGCCACAAGCTCAAACATCCACAAGATAAGATCAAAACCAAAATAGATCATAAAACCCAATATATACAAACAAAATGTAATCACAAGAGGTAGGTATGGAAATACCTCACCCACCCACAAAAGAAAAGTAGTTGTCCTTAAATGCAGCAAAAGTAAATATAGTCAATAAAACAACAGAGGGGGAGGTAAAAATGATCAAGTCTACTCAGTCACTCCGGCTGTCGGGGAATCAATGCCCGGGGTCATACTCTGGTCTTGGGCATCAGTGCTCGGGGTAACATCAACACTGGCTCCACTGGAGCCTGCCATGGAAGTATCTCTCAAGGAGATTTGCCAGGCAGTCTCAAACATCACACCCTCTAAGTCAGCCAGATCATCATACACAACCGCATCTCACTCCCCAAGATGCTCCTCATTGGTCTCAACCTCAGATTCATCAGCAACAACATCCTTCACAATATCATCTCCGGTGGTAGTAAAAGGTACCTCAGCATGAGCAGGAATCTCAGCACTCGGATCAGCATGAGCCTCAGGTGACTCAAACAGTGAAGTGAAGTATGTAGACTTCAGATGGTCCACATACTTTCTCAACTCGGAAACCTCAACTTTTAAAGTCGTAACCTCAGTGGAAATCCCATGTCCTCTCTCACAAATCTCTACTCTCATCGTGAGAGAATCAATGGAGGACCAGAGAGGTGTCAAAGTAGCTAAAATGGCTCGCTCAATCATCTAGGGCACGTCAGCCTCTAGCCAAGAAGCCCGCACATCTATAGAATGGGATAGGTGCCCCATCTTGAGGAGCATGGCTTGAGTTATCGGAGTCCTTGAGGCAGTGGTACCTGAAGTAGCTCTAGGAAGCTGGGAGGCAATAGAATAACCCGGGGCCTGGGAAAGAGTGGAAGTAGATGTACCTAAAGGCTCGGAGGCCGAAGTAGGAAAAGCTGCCTCTGTAGGTATAGACTCAACATCAACCTCTGGGGATGTATCCACCAGAGCTGCTCTCCTCTTATCCACATTATCCCGTGTGTACTCGGCCTCAATGCGCCGAATGTTGGTGGAGGATGTGGGTGTGACCTCAATGTCCCTCTTCTCGTCAAGAGGAACTCCAGCCCACCGACATAACTCTGTAATGAGCACTGGGAAAGGAAAGGATGTCTGGCGCCGTTTGGCCCTCATGGACATCTCCTGCTCAATGATTTGCCCCAAGTTGATGCTCTTTCGGGCTATGATTGATCTGAGACATGCCGCCTTTAGGTGGCGGAGGATGGACTCATTCTATGAGGGCATGATGGAGATGTTAATGAACCCAAACCAATACCGAGCTGCTATGTTTAAGTCCTTCTTCTCAATAGGGACTTCGGCCTCGATCCACCTCGGGGTGGTATCAAAAATAAGAGGAGCTAGCCATCATTTTAAGTCATCTAGAGTCATCACAGTGGTAGCCAAACTTGGGTGGTTAAAATCTGACCCTCTATCAAATACATCGTTAATATAATCGCTGCTGCATCTCACTGTCTTCCCCCGGACCACCACAGACTCTACCGGTCTAAAGGCACTGGCCTTCTTCTTTCCCTTTGGTACCAGGCCACTGTACGCCGTGTAAAACTCCTGGACCCATGTGGGAATGTACGGGCCATGGGGCCTACTGAAGATCTAGAACCTATGGTACTAGATGGTGTCCCACACATTAGGGTACCTGTCCATCACACCATCCGTGGACAACTTCTTCTCCTCCAGAATGGTCCTCAATCCCTCGGCCTTTAACCAGTTGATTAATCGGGGAAGAGGTGAACTGGTGGTGCTAGACCCTGTATCAGCAGCAGGGGGTAGACTCCGAGATCCTAGATGAATATTGACGAGCTCATGCATGAATCTCTGCTCGCCGGGTCTGTAGTGGTTGGTCATCCTCAGGCTAGAAGAGTGAGGCCTGAGAGTTAAAAGAATCCCCATCACTGCCGGAGTTGTGCTCCGGTCTCTCAGTTACGGGTGCTTTGCCCTTTCCCTTACCTCCCTTCGGAGGTGCTTTCTTGCTCTTTTGTGTGGAGGCAGTTGCTTTCTCAGTTATGATGAAGCCCCGTGCTCATTTGCGGGGCAACATACCACTTCATCCAAATTTGTCCTAGCCATATCTGCAAAATACACTGAAAAAACACTCATCGGCAAGTCAACAAGTCACTTTGACGAGCTAGATCGGGCTCGCTGAAAGGAACAACATGAAATTTTTTTAGAAATCAGGCAGGTCGGTGATATTCAGGGCCTTTCGGCGAGCTCAGACTAGCCCGCCGAATATTACAATGTGTTTTAGGGGTTAAGGGTGTAGAAAGGGCGATCAAAGGACTTTTCGGTGAGTTGCCGAGTGAACTCAACGAGCTCGAGGTTCCCGCCAAAAATGACAAACACCAAATAACCAAATCACGCAATTAAGGGCGATCAAAGAGGGACGTCGGCGAACTGCTAAACCGTCCGGTGAGCTCGACCCAGCTCGCCAAACTGCCCAACGTGCCAAATTTCAACCCTGTATCCCAAAATCAAGCCCGCAGCCCCTGAAATCAAAATCAAACTAACACACTATGCAATTCATACAAGACCCATGCCTCCGAGGTACTCAGACTTCTCCCCATTTGGCCAAAATTGGTTATTTGATGACTTTTGCCCTTAAGAATGACGTCATCCACTCTATCATTGGGCAAATTACGGCATTTGGCTCAATTAGGGGTTACTCAGACTTCACCCAACTAGACCCAACATAAAATAACCGCAACCCAACAATTTAAAGTCAATTTTAACACTTTAAACATGGGGATTCATCATTTTACCCAATTAGGCACAATTTCGAAACACAACTAAGGAAAGCCAACACATAAAACACGATTTCAATCATTACCCAACACATATCATCATAAAATTATCGAAGGCATTCGAGTTCAACCACTTGATCAAAATTTCAAGGTTCGAAAAACCAACCTGAGTGCCGAATAAAGAATTTGATAAGCTAGACGTCAAAGTAATCCAAATCCACGCACGAGATCAAACACGCAAACGAAGAGAAATAGCAAAATAAAGGAAAGTAAAGTGTGGGTTTATAGGGTTAGAAATGAGAGAATATGAAAGATTTTGAAAATTTAAACCGTATGGCCTTTTAAAACCTTTCAGTTCATGGCCCTTTGGACGGTATTAGTCGACCATGCCGAACCACTCAGTGATGCGCCGAATGGTGACTTACCTCATCGAGTTTTACCGGACCTCCAGTCAATTTAGGGGTCCAAACGGCAGACAAAATCGGACTCGCCGACCTATTCAGCAAGTCGCCGATTCAGCCATTGGCCGCCTAGTTTTACAGACTCCCACCTACTATTTTTTTGAGTCCAACGGTGGTCCAAGTCAGACTCACCGACCTTTTTGGCGAGTCATCGACTGGACTATTGGCTCGCTAATCTGCACATTCTCAGACACATTCGACTTTTCAACCTGCACAATCAACACTCGTTATTCAAAAAAAACACAAAGCATTAAAAACTTGGGTTGCCTCCCAAGAAGCACTTTAGTTAATGTCGTGGCACGACGCAAGTACCCATTTAAGCCTCATTTTTGGGGTTTGCCACAGTATCACTACGCAACCCCCCTTGTTGTCCTGGGTTCAGATGAGACAAAATTTTACCCATTTGGGTCTCCAGCTACTTGATAGAGACTGAGTGAGAGGTCACTGTTTGGTTTAGAGTCAAAACATCCTTTTTTTATCTCTTTCAACACTTTGTCAGACTCTTTGACTTTGTTAAGAATGCGTGAGAGCATATCTTCTGTCTTGCCACTCTTAGAGTCCTTGGGCTTTCGACGCTCATGGGGAGCAACATACCTATCATTCTCTCCCTTTCTATTCCTTCCTTGGTTGTCTAGGAAGTTTACTTCCTTATTGTACATCGCTTCAAATTCCATGACATTTTTGGCCAAGATATCCAGCTAGGTCATCATTTTGGCCATGCTCTGGTCTCTATCTTGATCCTTTATGATTTGTTCTTTCATCATTTCATAAATGAGAGGACAGACTTGGCCTTCACGAGTATACCATGCCTTGTTTATATTGGTCATGCAATCAAGGAGTTGGGACGCTATTGCGTAGGGCTATTGCATTATACCACCCAAAATAATTTGGTCAGCCACTCCTCTGTTTACCGAATCAAGACCTCTATAAAAGTATTCCAGAAGCACCTTATCTGGAAGTCCATGAGTTGGGCATTGCAGCACCAATTTTTTAAACCTTAGCCACGTCTCATGTATGGGCTCTCCTTCCAAACGTTTGAATCCTTGGATGATGTCCTGAAGAGTCATCATCTTCGATGGGGGAAAGAAACGAACTTGAAACACTATGATCAGCCCCATCCAAGAAGTGATGGAATCTCTTGGCAACTCAGTCAATCACTTGCTTACTTCTCCCGTCAGAGAAAATGGGAACAATCTCAGCCGAACCAATTCTTGCAATATGTTCTTAAATGAGAACGGTCCACAGACATCAATGAAATTTCTAATATGCTCATGGGGATCCTCATGAGCTAGACCCCCAAACAAACCCTTCAGTTGTAGGAGTTGAAGCATGGTGCTTGTGATGTGAAACATAGCTTTCCCTTCAGCTGGAGGCACACGAATGGACCCAACACCACCTATTTGGACTGGGTCATTGATGTTTGGGTAATTGACATCGTTAAGGTTTCTGACATCATCTTGGTGGCTCACTTGGCTACCATTTCTTCCATTAACGCTCATTTCCTCCTCTAATTTAACAAGCAACACAAAACCAAAACTAAGAGTAAGTAGATTGATGAATCCACAATTTGGACTCATTTAGGGCTTTATTTTGATAGATTTAGTGTCCTCAAATGTTTATTATGTGCCAATAACTGATGTAAAATCCTTGATTTCCAGGTATTTGGATTGAGGAACAAAGCATGGACACTAATGAGCAAAAAGGAACAAGGCAGCTGAAAGAACAAAGAAAAGAAGGCCTATTGATTGCCTAATCCATTGGGCAAGTCGCCAAGTGGCTATTATCTCGCCTAAAGTTCCAGTGTGCCAAGCCCTGAAGGAGAAAATCCAGTCGGTGAGAGAAAGGAGCAGTCGGCGTGTCACCGAGTGGTTCCGCGATGGAATGTTGGATCGCCCAAAGTTACAAAACTTGAGGATGCTGAAGGCCAAAGCAAAAAGGCGATGAAACTTATCAAAGGGCTGATCACCGAGCTTATCGGCGATCCTGACTTACTGCGTCGAATGGCCCTTCGCAGCATATTTTTTGGCGACTATAAATACATTTTCAATCATATTATTAATATCTTTTGTTAATTAGTTTTTAGAAGAGACATGTTTTTCTTTACATTTTGAAATTTCTGAGTTTTGAGACTAAGTTTTCCTTAGCTTTGAAGAATTGAAGTTTTCCATTTTTGAGAAATTGGAAGTGGGTCTTTGAGATTCTTCAATTTGGACCTTTGTAAAGATGAAATTAGTCTTACCAGTTGATGGAAATACCACTGGGTAACGATTTTTATCTTTTTATGATGTCTAGCTAAAACCCCAATTCTTGGGGTATAATTATATAATTATGGGTTGATTTAGTTGATGGGTATTGCTAATTGTTAGTTTAAATATTGTTTAGAAGTGATTTCATTCGGTAATTGTGGTTTAATTTAAAGGGTTGTAGTTGCAAATGCATTTCTACCTTCATTTTTTTGGCTTGCTCGAGAGAGAAGTTTTAAAACCAAGATTACTGAATTGATGGTCATTGGGTATTGGGTTGTCATGGGTTCAGCTCGAGAGAGTGAATCCTAAACCCTTTTCCACACATTCACCTCGAGAGAGTGAATGGACTAAAACGTAGGCTGTTCTTAATTGCTTGCTTGTTGGTGTATGAGAGAAACCAACTTGATTCGGGGTAAATTGTTCGAGAGAAAGTTTATCCCCACTATAGTCTAGCTTATTCACTAATTTACAACTATTTATTAACAGTTGCAATTACCCATTTGTCTACCTTAGCCTATAATCCAATCACATCCCAAGAACCCGTCTCAATATTTGTTGCTTTATGCTATTTGTTGCTGTTGTAGTTACTAATTATAGTCAAAACCCCCCTATTATTTGACATTCGTGTCACCCTTTAATTTGAATTATGTTTTTATTCGATAATGTCTATTCCTATGATTGACTCGAATATATTCGTACTTTGCTCTTGATTCTTAAACATGTACCACTTCCTCTGGGATTCGACCACAACTCATTTAGTTTGGTTATTATACTGATTACGATCGTTGACGCTTAGAATTGGATGAAGTGTCTTTGAAACGTTATTAATCAAAATGGCGCCGCTGCCGGGGAGTGGTGTTGTTTGAGAATCTTTAGTTAAGTTGAATTTTGTTCTTGTTAGTCATAGTTGAACTTACTTAATTTAATTTTGGTTTGTTTGTATTTTGAAACAGGAAGTATGAGTGTGAACGGAAGCAATGGTAGCCAAGTAGGCCACCAAGATGACATCGGAAACCTCAACGATGTCAATGAGCCTAATGCTAATGACCCCTATCTAATGGGTGGAGTTGGTGTCATTCACTTGCCTCCAGCGGAAGGGAACATTATGTTCCATATCACAAGTACTATGTTGCAGCTCTTGCAATTGAAGGGACTGTTCGGTGGTTTGGCTCATGAGGATCCCCATGAGCATATTAGAAACTTCGTGGATGTTTGCGGCCCGTTCTCCTTCAAGAACACATCCCAAGAGTCGATTCGGTTGAGGTTGTTCCCATTTTCTTTGATGGGAGAAGCATGTAAGTGGCTGGCTGAGTTGCCACGAGAATAAATCACTTTGTGGGAGGAGCTGGTCACCATATTTCAAGTGCGATTTTTCCCTCCTTCCAAGATGATGACTCTTCGGGACAGCATTCAGAGCTTTAAGCGATTGGAGGGTGAGTCGATTCATGAGACTTGGCTGCGATTCAAGAAGTTGGCACTACAATGCCCAACCCATAGGTTACCTGACAACGTTTTGCTGCAGTATTTTTATCGGAGCCTTGACTCGGTAAACAAGGGCGTTGCTGACCAACTTTCTCTGGGAGGTTTAATGTAGCAACCTTATATGATAGCAGCTCAGCTCTTGGATTGCATGACCACAATCAATTGGGCTTGGTACACCCGCGAAGATCAAGTCTCCCATCTCACGTTTAATTGACAAAGGAGCAGATGGAGAAAGACCAAGACAGGGACTAAAACATGACCAAGATCATGAAAAAACTTGACATTTTGTCCAAAAATGTCATGGAAGTTGGTGCTCGAAGTGTCGATGTTATGGGTGTCATGTGTGTTAATCCTGATGAGGCCAAGTTTGAGCTTTGTACAACGAAGAGGTAAATTTCCTAGCCAACTAAAGTGGTGGTTATCATTCAAACTACTCGAGGCAGGGTGGTAACCCAGGTTAGAGCAGGGATGAAGGTTGGAAGGATCGTGATCGAGAGTGGAGGGACCGTAACCCCACTTGGAAAGAGAGAGAGAAGGAGAAGCATAGATATGTTCCTCCCCATGAGGGCCAAAAGCCAAAGGATTTCGAGGGAGGTCAGTCGAAAGTTATACTTTCTCGTATCCTCAACAAAGTTTAGGGGTCGGACAAGATTTTGAAAGAAATGGTAGAAGATGTGTCGACCCTTAGCCAGACGGTTACCTCCCATTCAGTATCGATCAAACAGTTGGAGACCCAAATGGGTCATATCTCATCTCATTTAAATATGAGACAACAAGGGGGGTTGCCTAGTGATACTATGGCCAACCCCAAGAATGAGGTTTGAGTGTAGACTTGTGTCGTGCCGCGACGTTAACTAAGGCGCTGGTTGGGAGGCAACCCAAGTTTTTATTTGCTTCTTTTTTTAATTTTGAAAAAATGATGTGTTGATTGTGCAGGTTAGAGTGCATAAGGTGTTTTAAAAGTGCAGGTTGGTGAGCTAGAAAGTCCAGTCGGTGACTCGCTTAAAAGGTCGGCGAGCCCGACTTGGAACGTCGTTGGACTCAAGAAATTTTGAAATTGGAGTCTGTAAAACTCGACGAGCCCAGGAGCATATTGGAGAATCGCCGACCAGGTCAGTGATCACGACTTAGTCCGCCGTTTGGATCCCCACATTAACTGGAGGTCCTGCAAAACTCGGCAAGGTAAGTGCCCACTTGGCGAGTCACCGAGTGGGTCACCGAGCAATACTAATGTCGTCGAATGGGTGAGAACTTGATGGTTTTTAAACTTTCAAACTCTTTCACTTTCCCTCACTTTTGAACTTCCCAAACTCACACCCGCACAATATTTTTCATAACTTTGCATCTTTATTGCATTTTAGTCATCGTATTTGTGTTCGGAGTTGGATTAGTTTGACGCCTAGCATTTCAAAGTATTTATTCAGCATCTAAGGTTGGTTTTCTAAACCCTGAGTTTATATTTAGTGATTTGTACTCTTTTGCAAATGACTTTTATCTTAGTGATGTGTGTTGGGCCTCTCTGATTGTAATTGTATGCTTGTGCCTATTTTAAATTTGAATACCATGCCTATAATGCCTAAATCGTTAAATTCCCAAGTTGTTCGTGCTTAAAAGTTATTCAACTATTTGGGTGTTGCTTGAATGTTGTTGAGTCTAGGCGGGTGAAGTCTAAGTAACCTGCATTTGTGCCAAATGACGTATTTTGCCCAATGATGGAGCGGTTGAGGTTATTCTTAAGGGCAAAAGTTGTCAAATGGCTAAATTTGGCCAAACCGAGAGAAGTCTGAGTACCCCGGGGGAATGGGTAGTATGGGTCTTAGTTTAATTGTAATAGTGAATGCTTTGATTTTGATTTCGGGGGCTGCGGGGTTGAATTTTGAAGTTAGGGTTGAAAGTAGGCACGTTGGGTCGTTTGGCGAGCTGGGTCGAGCTCGCCGAATCACTCGGTGGTTCGCCGAAGTTCCTTGATCGCCTTTAATTTCTTGCTTAAACTTGAATAAGGTTCTGTAACTTTCGGTGAGAAGCCTGAGTTCGCCGAAGATCTTCCTTGATCGCCTTTGTCTACGCCCCTACTAGTTAAATGCACAGTAACTTTCGACGGGCTAGTCTTTGCTCACGGAATGCTGTCGGCTATTCGCCGAAAGGCCCTTACCATTTCCGACATGCCATTTATCTGGGAAATTTTTTAATCAATCTTTTCGGTAAGCCCGATCTAGCTCGTCAAAGTAATTCAATGACTCGCCGACCGGTCCGGCAAGTCTGTCTGCAATTATTTTTCTGCACAGTTTCTTAAATTGTTTCTAACTTTCTACAATGTGTTTACAGATATGGCTAGACCTAAAGTAGATGGTAGAGATATGCCACCCCGCAGGAAAGCCAAGGGGATAGTAATCAACGAGGATGCAACCATATCAAGGGCCAAGGCCATCAAACTTCTCACAACTTGTGGGAAAAGAAAGGGCAAAGGGAAGGGACCTGCATCACTGGAGGCCAGCTCCAACAGTGACGGTATCTACGCTACTCACCTCACCACTTATGAGAGTGAGAGCAAGAACCAGGAGCATCAGGCTACAACTTCTGAGCCTAAGGATGATGAGTTAGTAGCGGCACAGAGGGCAGAGTTGTGATCCAAAATGATGAATGATCCATCTAGGATCAGGACTCCTCGGGTAACCATTATTCCTCCTTCTCCTCTAGCACAGACTGTGGTCTTAGAACCACTGGTATAGGGTTCTCCTCCCAAGTCTTTGAACAGACTGAAAACTGAGGGGTTAAGGACAATCATTGAAGAAAAGAGGCTGTCCACTGATGGATTCATCGACAAGTACCCGGAGATTATGAGCTACCTGAGATTTCACAAGTTCCAGTTGTTCACCAAGCCCTGTGGCCCGTACATTCCAAATTGGGTCCGGGAGTTCTACACCGCTTACTGAGCCTTGGTGCCGCAAAGGAAGAAGCTGGCTGCAAAATTCAAGCTGATTGATTATGTGGCTGTACGGGGCAAGGAAGTGTTGTGTGACAACACTAATATAAATGCAGTATTAGAGTGTACCAACAACATTGTTGACACCCACCAGTACAGGGTAAAGACTAAGTCCTTTGAGAGCATGAAAAGTTGGCTAGCCCCTATCATATGTGATGGTACTTCGAGGTGGTTGGAGACAGGGGCTTCGATAGAAAAGAAGGACCTACATGTAGCTATGAGGTACTGGTTTGGCTTTATCAGCAACACTGTCATGCTATCCCAGAATGAGTCCGTCATTCGCCACACAAAGGCGTCTTGTCTTGGCTCGATCATTGCATGAGAGTGCATAAATTTGGGTATGATCATTGAGCAAGATATGGCCATGAGGGCCAAGCAGCGCCAGACTTCCCTTCCCTTTCTGGTGTTGATTACCGAGTTGTGCAGACGAGCTCGGGTGCCTATAGATAAGAAGAAGGATGTGGAAGTGATTCCCACATCTTCTACTGACATCCGGAGGATCGAGGCAGAATACTTGAAGGATGAAGCATAGAGGAATAAGGCAACCTCGGTGGACTCTTCATTGGTCGTAGATACATATGCATTACCTACTAATGCACCTTTGCCCACTCCGGCCCCTGGGCCTTTAGGTACATCCTGTGTTGCTCCTTCTGATACCCCTAGTTCCTCTACTGCTCCATTGCCTCCCAGATCTGGTACTGCTTCTGCTACTACCTCCCGGCCCCCCACTACTCAGGTTGCATTACTCCAGATGGGGCAACTCACTCATTCTGCCGATCATCGTGGCGCTAGACTTGAAGCCTCCATTCTGGGCATGATTCAGAAAGCCTTCGTTGATCCTATGACACTCTTAAATGCCCTTGCGGCTAGGATAGTGGTGTGTGAGCATGGCCAAGGGACCACCGAGGAGGTGACTGCTCTAAAGGCCGATATTGCTGCGCTGAGGAGAGATGTGGACCAGCTAAAGTCCACCGACACGTCCATGATTTTTGGGATGGTGGAGATCCCAGATGTGCCAGTTAAGCCAGATATGCCTCTAGCTACCACCAGAGATGATGTTCAAGTTGAGGAGGCAGTTGATACCGAGTCTGAGGTGGAGACAGATGAGGAGATGCTTGGGGTTGCTGAGGAGGTTTTTATGAGGGCCTTACAGAGGCTGAGGAAGTCAGGACCGATGTAGCTATGCAGCCTTCTTTGGCAGATACGCCTTTGGCTGACCCTAGTAGAGCTGGTGATACTGTAGATGTGACTCCGGGTACTGAGACCCAAGTTCAGAGCACTACACCGGGAACTGATGCCCAGACAGATAGAGCAACTGTGTAGACATGACCCTCTTTACCTCCCTCTCTGTCTTATCTTTTTATTGACTTTTGGATACTTTATTGCATTTGAGGACAAATTGCTTTTGTTTCGTGGTGTGGTGAGGCCCACCTTTTGTGATGATTGTTCTGTTTATATATTTGGGTTTTGTGCTATTATTTGTGTTTTGGCACTATTTTGTGGATGTTTAAGCTTGTGGCTCCTTATTTTGAATGTAAATGATTTTTGGTCCCTTCCAAAAAAGTTTGTGCCACCTCTTGTTTGTGTTTGAATGTGGTTGTTCTCTTGAAAATTTGAGTATCGATCTTGATCAATACCGATGACTTGAATAGTGCTCATAATCGAACAAAAATAAATGTGCGGCTACGATGAGGCCAAATGAAGTTGCATAGGCAATATGTGAACTTTTTGCATCTCGTTGTGACTAGCCGGTTATCGAATGAGTCTCTTGTGATGACCTTTGCACACTAGCGAAAGTGTTGAGTCTTGTTTGACATTGGTGTCAATGCCTTGTGTGATGAGCTTACCGTGAACCATGTGTGATGACACCTAGAATTTTCCCCGTTGGTCCAATTGACTAAGTGATGCAATCTCTTGAAATGATCTTAGGCAACTTTGAAGAGTGTGAAACAATTTGACATTCTACCTTTTTTGTGGCCAACCTTGTGAGTGTGTGACCCTTGCTTGAACACCCTTTGAGCCTTACCCTTTTTCTTGCAAGAAACTTGATGCAAATTGTGACCTTTCTTTAATCCTCATGATTTGTGGTTTGTTTGAATAGCCAACTTAGGCCAAAAATCTAAGTTGGGGGTGTAGTGAAAAGAGAAGGTAAATCAAGAAATGCAAAGAAGTCCCCTTTGACCTATGGTTTTGAGAAAGATGGAACCCCTCCATACAAAAAAAAGAGAAAAAGAAGAGAAGAATGAAAAAGAAAAAGAGTGAAAAAGTTGTTGAATAAAGTCGTGAAAATGCAAACAGAAATGGGGTATCCAATAGTCTATCGAAAGTGAATTAGGGGATAACTTTTGAGCATGAGTGACAAATGATGAAGAAAAGGGAAGAAATAATTGTTCATACCACATTTCATGAGGATTATAGCCATTGAGCCTAAATGACCATACCTTTGCACGCAACCCTGTTAGAAGCCTTGAAAAGACCTTTTTTATCTTGAGTGAGCTGAAACAATTGTTGGTTGGAAAATAAAGGCAAACCTACGGGTGAAATCATGCATTGTGTTTATCTTTTTGAGTGTGAGTGTTGATAGTGATTCCGGAGCTATAAGTTGTTAAACCATTGTGTGTGAATATGGAATCATTCTTTGTGTGAGGGCAGTTGAGTACCTTTGTTGAGCTTGAACTTGCATTTGAGGCAAGTATTGTGAACTTGAGAATCTTTCATAATGGTGAGTCACAACTTGAATCTTTGAGTGCACAATTGATCCTTTCATGAGTAAGTTGAGTCTTTTTGTGTGCATTCATGATTGACTCTTATGTAGCACTGTTTGAGACATCCTTTTTTGAACTGCTGAACTTGAGTTTTACTTGAGGACAAGCAAAAGTTTAAGTTGGGGGTGTTGATGAGTCCATGATTTGGACTCATTTAGGGCTTTATTTGGATATATTTAGTGTCCTCAAATGCTTATTTTGTGCCAATAACTGATGTAAAATCCTTGATTTCCAGGTATTTGGATTGAGGAACAAAGCATGGACACTAATGAGCAAAAAGGAACAAGGCAGCTGAAAGAACAAAGAAAATAAGGCATGTTGATTGCCTAATCCATTGGGCGAGTTGCCGAATGGCTATTATCTCACCTAGAGTTCCAGTGTGCCAAGCCCTGAAGGAGAAAATCCAATCGGTGAGAGAAAGGAGCAGTCGACGTGTCACCGAGTGGTTCCGTGATGCAATGTTGGATCGCCCAAAGTTACAAAACTTGAGGATGCTGAAGGCCAAAGCAAAAAGGCGGTGAAACTAACCAAAGGGTGGATCACTGAGCTGATTGGCGATCCCGACTTACTATGCCGAATGGCCCTTCGCAGCATATTTTTTGGCGACTATAAATACATTTTCAAACATTATTATTAATATCTTTTGTTAATCAGTTTTAAGAAGAGATATGTTTTTCTTTACATTTTGAAATTTCTGAGTTTTGAGACTAAGTTTTCCTTAGCTTTGAAGAATTGAAGTTTTCCATTTTTGAGAAATTGGAAGTGGGTCTTTGAGATTCTTCAATTTGGACCTTTGTAAATATGAAATTAGTCTTACCCAGTTGATGGAAACACCACTAGGTAACGATTTTTATCTTTTTATGATGTCTAGCTAAAACCCCAATTCTTGGGGTGTGATTATATGATTATGGGTTGATTTAGTTGATGGGTATTGCTAATTGTTAGTTTAAATATTGTGTAGAAATGATTGCCTTCGGTAATCGTGGTTTAATTTAAAGGGTTGTAGTTGCAAATGCAATTCTACCTTCATTTTTTTGGCTTGCGAGAGAGAGAAGTTTTAAAACCAAGATTACTGAATTGATGGTCTGTGGGTATTGGGTTGTCATGGGTTCAGCTCAAGAGAGTGAATCCTAAACCCTTTTCCACACATTCAGCTCAAGAGAGTGAATGGACTAAAGCGTAGGTTGTTCTTAATTGCTTGCTTGTTGGTGTTCGAGAGAAACCAACTTGATTCGGGGTAAATTGTTGAAGAGAAAGTTTATCCCCACTAAAGTCTAGCTTATTCACTGATTTAAAGCTATTTATTAACAATTGCAATTACCCATATGTCTACCTTAGCCTATAATCCAATCACATCCCAAGAACCCGTCTCAATATTTGTTGCTTCATGTTATTTACTGTTGTTGTAGTTGATAATTACAGTCAAAATCCCCCTGTTATTTGACATTCGTGTCACTCTTTAATTTGAATTATGTTTTTCTTCGATAATGTCTATTCCTATGATTGACTTGAACATATTTGTACTTTGCTCTTGATTCTTAAACACGTACCACTCCTTGTGGGATTTGACCCCAACTCATTTAGTTGGGTTAT
This sequence comes from Solanum acaule, assembly GCA_036250505.1. Lineage (NCBI taxonomy): Eukaryota > Viridiplantae > Streptophyta > Magnoliopsida > Solanales > Solanaceae > Solanum > Solanum acaule. The sequence goes on from JAJOOR010012098.1 coordinate 34,700, forward strand.
TATACTGATTAACGATCGTTGACGCTTAGAATTGGATGAAGTGTCTTTGAAATGTTATTAATCATAGATCCAACTATAACTAAAAAGAACACAATTCAACTTCACCAAAAGAATTTCAAACAACACCGCACCCAGTAGCAGCGCCATTTTGATTTTTAACGTTTCAAGCACACCTCATCCAATTCTAGATGTCAACGATCGTAAATTAGTATAAAACCAAAAAAAATGAGTTGGGGTCAAATCCCACGATACGTGTTTCAAATTCAATTAGGAAGTGCAAACGTGATCTAATCAGTCATAGGAATAGAAATTATCGAAAAAGACATTAATCAAATTAAAGGGTGACACGAATGTCAGATGGGGATTTAATTCGCAATTATCAACTACACAGCAATCACAAACACTTTGAGATAATGATAGGGAGAGGGATTCTTGGGATGTGATCGATTATAGGCAAATATAGATAGATGGTAATTGAAACTACTAGTAAACAGCTAAAGATCAGTGAGTAGGCTAGACTTAGTTTTCTTTCGAACTACTATCTCGAATCAGGTGATTTCGTTCGAACATCAACAAGCATAGCAATGAAGAATAGCCCACACCTTAATTAATCCACTCTCTCGAGCTAGATGGGTGGAATTGGGCTTAGGATTCACTCTATCGAGCTAAACCCAGCTCAACCCAATACCCACAAATCATTAATCAATAATCTTAATTCTAAAACCTCTCTCTCGAGCAAGCCAGGAACACAAAGATAGAACTGCATTTGCAACTACAATTCATAAATTAAATTACAATTAATGATTAAAGTCACTTGAAAATAACATTCAAACTAGTAATTAACAATACCCATAAACTAATTCAACCCATAATCACATGATCACACCCCAAGAATTGGGTTTTAGCCAAACATCATAAAAAGGTAAAAATAGTTACCGAATCGATTATCCATCACCTGGGTAAGAGTGATTTACTCTTTACAATGCTTCAATTTGTCGAATCTTCGAAACCCACTTCCAAAATCTCCAAATTAGATCTCTAAAATTCTTCAAAACTATGAAAAACTACAGAGAAGAGTGTTCTGAATGTTCTAAATAAAAGATAGATAGATAGATAGATAGTTAAATGTTCAAAATCTAATTTATTGTCGCCAAAAATAAGCCACGAAGGACCATTCGGCGAAGTATGTCGGGCTCGCTGAACTACTCAGCGAACCTCCCTTTGACCTCTTCCATCGCCTTTTTGCCTTGGCATTCAGCATCCTCGAGGCCTATAACTTTGGGCGATCTATTTTTTCTTCGCAGAACCGCTCGGCAATTCGCCAACTGCTTCTTTTCGTCGCCGACATGGTTTCTTCCTTAAGGGTTTGGCACACTGGAACTTTAGGTGGTCAGATGAGCCACTTGGTGACATGCCAAGTGCTCTTGGCGATCCTCAGGCTTGCCCTTCTTCATTTCTTCAGCTGGTTTTGTTCCTTTTTGCCTGTTTGTGTCCTTGCTTTGTTCCTCAATCCATATACCTGGAAATCAAGGATTTAATATCAATTTATGGCACAAATTAAGCATTTGAGGAAACTAAATCTATATAAACAAAGCCCCAAATGAGTCCAAATCTCGGACTCATCAGTCATTAGTAAAAGAAGCATAAACTTCATCATACCCAATGTCTTTTCCATACGATTTCAGTTTGGTCAAAGAGAAGTGGTCCTTATATATGCTAAATACGATGCTTCCCAATGTCGACACATATTGACCTTTATAAAAGCGACCTTCATGGTGAAAAATAGTTATAATATGACCCATATTTATAAAGTTGTAAGAAAATAACGATTTTACACCCATGGTGACAAAAAGATTCTACCTTGTATCAAATATAAACTTTCAAAAGGGAAAAATTGAGGCATACCTGAACTGAATCGAGGAAGATGAACAGATGAACATCAGTTTCAGCAGATATTGAACGATTTTTCCCTTTGATTCCCAGATTTTGATACACCAGATAACCTAGGGTTTTGACCTTTGAGATGAATGAGTTTGATTCACAATCGGGTAAAATGAAAATGGTTTTACCCTTTACCCTTGTATATTAATTGAAATTAATTTTAATTTTTTTTTTAGTTCTAAACTCAACGTGTAAAATATTTAATTAGTTGGCAGCCATTGAGTGGCTCACTAATACACGTGGGAGCGTTTGCATTTCATGCTCTTTGGTTGCAAAAGTCGTGTGTTTATTTATTTAAAGGTTGGATAGTTAAAGTGCATGTTTGTGCACTATAAAAGGTGGAGGCCAAAGTTAAAATTTGAAGCCAAGTTTAATGGTCCAATATATGTATTATTCCTATTTTTTATTCTTCCATTTGTAGATCGAGTCCCAATTGTTCATCTTCTTCCCTCTCTCTCTCTCTCTCTCTCTCTATATATATATATATATATATATATATATTGTTTAGTTAATCTTCTACCCAAGATTTCAATATTCACTCAGGTAATATATATATAAAAATTAATTTTTATATAATTTGAAATTTTTGAGAAAAAATAGATTCGAATCTGGTGTGAAGATTTGGTTTCTCCATTTTGAAGCTTTGGTTTTTCACCATTTTTATGTTTAAAAAATATCACTTTTTGATTTCTCCCATCTTTCACGTTATTTATTTTGTTTTTTTTATTTGGGTTTGTTGTTGAGGTTCAATTTTGGTTTTGCTTTGGAGACCTCACTAATTTGAAGCTTCAATTTATGTTTTGTTGTTTCCTCTTTTCATTCTACCATGTTGCATATCAAAGCTTTCTTGGCAGTAATTAATTTGGTCTTCTTTCTGTTCATATATGGATTTCCGATGTAATCAAACGAAAGAAAATTTCACTAAAGATTTGCCTCATCGCAGTAATGTTTTGAAATTATTTCCGCTTGCAGTGTGAAGTTAACGATCTACAACTACTTCTACCATAATTTCAGCTACATGTATGTCCACAAATATTTTTCCTTACTCTTTATATCATCTTTCCTTCTTATCGTGCATTAGTTTTCTCTATTTTTATTTAGTTCTTAGAGAGTGATTTGGTTAGTTATCACTATTTTAGAGTGCTACCGCAAATTTATTTTACTCTATGCACTGAATAACAAACAAAGAAATTGAGCATCAAAAGTAAGATCCATGAACATTAGTAGCATCAATTTCTCTGATTTTAGAGATGTCTCTTAAATATGTTACCGTAACGAAGGTTAAAATCAATAATCTTGGAGAAAAATTTTATTTATACTCGCACCTTATTGTTATTCAACTCTCCGAAGCTAGAAGTACTATATTCAGTTTCACTTTATGTAATTTAAATCACTTGGATAAAATGTGAAAGTTATCCTAATCTATTGGATATAGTTATGAAAAAATAAAAATAACAACCTCAACTATTACTGTTGTACCTTCGGTGGCAGTAGTCATAGCTTCAGCTATTTCAGGTCTATTTAGTAGCTATTAGATCTCTCTAATGTAGTCAGCAAACTTGGTTTCATTTTTTTGTTTTCTTTTGATCACATGGTTGAGGTTAGTGATATTTAGGATATGCAAATTAGATCTTTTCATTTTTTATTTCACCCAAACACTAATAAATTGCTTCAAAGTTATTTTGATTTAAAAAAACCTAAAATAAGTCGATCCAAATGGGCACTAAGTTGGCCTACTTAAGGTCTACAACATTAAGGTTTATACTATACCACTGGATTAAATGACCTAATGGTGGTCCTTCCATGTTGTTCTCTGGGACAAGCCTTTGAGGTTGTTATGACTCTATAGGAAAGTTATGTTAGAGGTTGGGTGAAAATCATTCTAGCTGAGAAGTTCCAATGATCAAATTAGTGTCGATATATAACGAAAACAAGTAGAGCATTTTAGTGGTGAGGAACGTCTCTTGTGGAGAGTGTCGATATGTATACTGGGTGGAGTGTCCTTGAGGTGTTTGAGGTTACACCTTCAATAACGAGAATGTCGTTTATCCCATTCCATGATGTCAGATAAGTTCTATGTGAGTTATATTGGTACAACATCGAGTGTACATAGAGAAGTTATGCATTGCCACTGAACCTTAACGAAAAAAACTCTTTCATCCTAATTCAATATCTACTCAAAAGAGGGCCAGGAGATGCCTGAAGAGTTTGGACTCCCTCGAAAAATAGCATCTTGTAAGTTGATTGGAGAAAGACTCGAAGTTAGGTATCAATAAAGGATAAAACCTCATTCTCTAGTGATATCCATTATAATTGGTTACTATGGAGATGTTAGCCACCACAACATTTTAGTTATAAGGACAAAACAATTAGTTAAAGCATATATTTTTACAAAAAGCATAACTCGATTGTACATACCTTTAGCTGGAATAGCCATCTTCAATTCTCCATTAGAATTTAAAAGCATACCAAGGCCATTAATATTGAATTACTATAGTAATATCAGAGTTACATATTATGTACTTGCCTATTGTAAGTCAACTCTATTGCTTATCCAACTAATAATGATAGTGTTGAAGAAAATCTTGAATCAGTGAGATTGAAAATAAAATTGCTCAAATCTGCTAATCATGAAAATAATGGAGTAATAAGCGGTTTGCATCCTTCCCATTTTATTTCCACAATAAGTACATGATCACCTGCATTCTTCCTCCCAATTCTAAATTCAGGAATCATTGTAAGATTAAATAATTTAATACATAATATCAGAATCTTGAACACGATAATCTTACATAGAGATCGTTAGGAGCACATACCTGATGCGGAAGACATTATCACAGAGCAAAGTGGAAGCGTTAGTCATAAATTGGTTTCTATCTCCTTACCCTAACCTTACGTTACCACAACTGTCAGCGATGGAATTAAATGTAAAGAATATGTGGTAACCCTATTAGGTGGAGGGAGGACCAATTTATAGAGGGTAAGACTTAATCTGGTACGTCCGTCAAGTAACCAATGTACAGACGAAATCTATTATTCATTAAATATTATTTATGGTATTACTTGGGCTACAAGTAAACTTGGGCCATAAGTAAGAAATAATTAATAATTCTTACATTCTGCCACTTGGCCCAATGACCATATAACATTAATATTTCATAAACATTAGTTGCGCATACAATAAATCTCTTCTATAATGTCCATCATAAATACCACAATATAACAAACTACTAAATGTGAGTTATGGCGATTGTACATAAATTTTAAGCTACATACTTCCTTTCATATACTACTAAATTAGCAACTTATCATACTAGGTCCATAAGCTATAAAAAACATATAACATTACGGTCCACAATAATGTCTCATAGAGACATATCTTGTAATATCTCAAAAAATAATGTGTACACCATTATGAGAAATAAGAAATTCATTAATGTATATCAGGAACACATAATTGAGCTCAGAGTGTAAAAACATCATAAATGTATCAATCATAAGTACAACCAAGACTCATTCTTTAAACATGTTCTTAAAATGTGTTTGATTGTAAGCCCTTTGTTAACGGATCTGCAATCATGAGATCAATTCTAATATTTTCAAGTAACACTCTTTGTTTATGAATTTCTTCTTTAATAGTAAAGTACTTTAATTCCATATGTTTGGCACCTTTGGAGTACTTATCGTTTTTGGAGAAGAATATTGCTGCAGTATTATCACAATAAATTTTCAGCAGCTTGGTAATGGTGTCGACAACCCCAAGTCCTGAAATAAAGTTTTGCAGCCATAATGCATGAATTGTGGCTCTATAACATGCCATAAACTTTCTTTGCAGCTTTCCAGTTATCAATTACAAGGTTACTTTGATATCTTCATAACATTCTGACCGCAAAACTAATATTCGGTCTTGTGCAAGTTTGAACATACATCAAACTTCCAACAATAGAAGATTAAAGAATTGTTTCCATTTCTTTTCCTTCTACATCATTCTTTGGGTATTGCATGAGATTAAATTTGTCCCCTTTTTTGGAATAGGAACAATTCCCGCTATACAACTGTTCATGTTAAATATCTCTAGAACTCTTTCGATATAACTTTTTGAGACAGTCTCAATAATCCTTGTGATCTATCATGGAATATTTCTATCCCTATCACATAGGTTATCTCACCCATATCTTCCATTTCAAATTTCATAAAAAGAAAGTCTTTCATCTCACGCAATATGCCTAAATCATTAGCAGCAAGTAAAATTCCATCAACATACAGGACTAAAAATATAAACTTACTTCCACTGCTCTTTTGGTATATACACCGATCAACGGTAATCTCCTTAAATCCAAAAGATCTTTGAGTCCATATATTGACCTCTTTAGCTTACACACCATTTGATCTTTTCCTTTAATTTCGGAACCCTTATAAACATCCTCCTCGAGGTCTCCATTAAGAAAGACAGTTTTCACATCCATTTGATGTAACTCTAAATCATATTGAGCTACCAAAACCAAAACAATTCTTAATTAGTTTTTCTTTGAGAACGGTGAAAAGGTCTCTTTATAATCAATGCCTCCTTTTTTAGTATATCCCTTTGCAACAAGTCTGGCTTTATATCGTTCAATATTACCATTTGAATCGCGTTTGGTCTTTAAGACCCATCTACACTCGATTCTTTTAGAACTTTCTGGTAGTTGAATGAGATCCCAAACTTTGTTGTATTCCATGGATTTTAACTCTTCACTCATGGCATCAATCCATTTATCAGACTCAGTGCTTTCTATGGCCTTTGAAATGAAATTGAATCTTTATTAATTTCAATGTCAATATCTGACTCTTGCAAAGAAATCACATAATCATCTGAAATGGCTGATTTTCTCTCTCTTTAGATTTTCTTAATTGCATTGTTTGTGGTTCATTTGCGTCAGATACTTGTGAGTTAGTTCCTTCTTGAAGTGTTTCACCCAAATATTGTTCAACATTGTTAAATAGTTCTTCAACAAGAGGAACAACATTTGTTATTGGTGTGGAAGTAGGTACATTCGTGGGCAATGGAATATTTATCCTTACCTCATTAATTTCCACACTTTGTCATTCAACACTCCCACTAACTTCACCATTCTCAATGAATTTTGCATTACCGGTTTCAACAATTCTCGAACTATAATTTGGACAGTAAAACCTATACCCTTTAGATTTCTCTGGATAACCAATAAAGTAACCACTTATCGTTCGAGAATTTAATTTCTTTTCATGTGGATTATAAACTCTAGCTTCCGCTTGAAAACCCCAAACATGCAGGTGTCTTAAACTAGGCTTCCTTCCAGTCCACAATTCAAAATGGGTCTTTGGAACTGTCTTACTAGGAATCCTATTTAATAAATATACAATGGTTTTAAGAGCATACATCCACAATGATTTGGGTAATGAGGAATTACTCATAATACTCCTAACCATATCCATAAGTGTTTGATTATGCCTTTCTGCAATACCATTTGTTGAGGTATTCTTGGCATAGTATATTGTGCACATATGCCATGCTCTTCGAGGAATTTTGCAAATGGACCTGGACATTGTCCTGATTCGTTATACTTTCCATAATATTCATCACCTCTGTCTGACCTAATGATTTCCACTTTCCTATCTAATTGTCTTTCAACCTCATTAACGTACACTTTGAGAGCGTCTACTGCTTGAGATTTTTCTTTCAACAAATAAACAAATCCATAACGTGAAAAGTCATCGATAAAGGTGATAAAATATTTTTCTCCACCTAACGATGAAACATCAAAGGGTCCGCAAATATCAGTGTGTATAATTTCAAGAAGTTGAGTGCTCCTTATGGCACCTTTCTTGGTATGTTTGGTTTGCTTTCCTTTAATGCAGTCCTAACATATATCAAGATCAGCAAAATTCAAATTCGGAAGAATTTCTTTCTTTACTAATCTTTTTAATCATTCTTTGGATACATGACCCAAACGTTTATGCGACAAATAAGCAGAACTTTCATTTAGTGAACTACGTTTAATTCCAACATTTTGATGAACAGTAAGAAGGGATTCAAAAAAATTATTATCGAGTTTCAATCTATATAAACCATTAATAAGAACACCATAACCATAAAAATTAGTATTCTTATATAGATTGAAACATCCATGTCCAAACTTAAAATCAAATCCAGAAACATCAAGTCTTGAAAAAGAAATCAAATTCCTAGAAACTGAAGGAACATAAAGAGTCTGTAATAGATCAAGGTGATGTCCAGTCTCCAAGATCAAACGATAAGTCCCTATGCCTTCAATTTTAGCCTTCATGCAATTTTCCATGAATAAGAAATCCTTATTTGGATTTGTAGTTTAGATCATAGTGAATTCCTGCAACATAGTGGATACATGCGTAGTTGCACCATAATCAAGCCACCAAGTATTATTAGAAACTTCTACTAAATTTGATTCGAAACATACAAAAGCACTAAATGTACCTTTCTTTTCAAACCAAGCTTTACGTTTCAGGGAATCTTTCTGATAGTGTCCTTCCTTTTTACAGAAACGACACACATCAGCCTTGAGTTCCTTATGAGCATCCTGTGGAACTTTAGCATGTGCTTTATTTTTCTTAAATTTGTTGGCCTTCACTTTAAGTCCTTTACCAGCTCCTTGACCCATGAGGTTAATGGAATGACCTCTTTGTTTCTTAAATCTTGACTCCTCTTAAGTAAGCATACTGGACAATTCACTAACATCCCACTTATCTTTAATAGTGTTATAGTTAATTTGGAATTATCCATACTCAAGAGGCAATGATTTTAGAATAAATTGAACCAAAAAGGTGTCATCCACTTTCATCCCCATGGTCGAAAGTCTTGCTGCAATGCTAGTCATCTCGATGATATGATTTTGCATACTGCGAGACCCATCTAACTTCGTGGTCGTGAGTCCATCCATTAGTGTACCAGCGAGAGACTTATCAGCAGAACAAAAATGTTCTTCCACAAACTTCAGGTATTCCCTGGCACTTGCTGTTTGTGGAATAGAACTCTTAATGTTGTTAGAAACAGTCATTCGCATAAACATAAGGCTTAATCTGTTAGAGCGTTCCCATGATTTATGAAAAGACTTCTCCTAATCACTGCTCTTATCAGTAATGGTAGTAAGTTTGCCATTCAACAAAGCCAAGTCAAGATCCATCACACCTAAGTGGAACTAGACTTGTTCATTCCATTCAGAGAAATTCAATCCATTGAACACAGTAACAGATGAAGCATGCGAATGAAAAGGAATAATTGCAAGTAGATATAAATGCTCACAAATCAGAAAATAATGTGAATTCAACAAATGATAAAAATATATCATAATTCTCCTTTGGGTAGATACTACGACACATTATCATAATTTAAATGCCATTTTTATATTTAATAGGTAATTGAATATTTTTTATCAAATATATACGATATCTTAGGATATACAATAGGGGTGTGCAAAAACCGATTTAACCAATAAACCGAACCAAAAAAAATACTATTGGTTTATTGATATTGGGTTATTGGGCTAACGGTTTTGCAAAATTTGTTATTGGGTTATTGGTTCGGTTTTCGGTTTTATGGTTTTTGTTAATGGTTAAACCGATAACCCAATAAGACTATACTAAATTTACTATTTTATCCCTAGACTAGTACACCCTAATTATATAAGATTTTACAAACCCTATTACTTTAATCTCAGTATTACTTAAAACCCTATTACCTCTTTGCCTCTACTAAATTTACTATTTTATCCCTAGACTAGTAAACCCTAGTTATATAACATTTCACAAACCCTATTACGTTAATCTCAGTATTACTTAAAAACCTATTAACTCTTTGCTTCTCTTGCCTCTACGACACAACGACAGGTTCTCTTCATTCCACAAGGCTCAAAGGAGGTATTATTTGTACTTCACTGTTTAGAATGCATTAAATAATTTGAAAGTCTATTATTTGATGATTTGCTACAATTAATTGTTGTCTAAATCACATTTTACAGTGACATACATTGATTCACATTGCTGATAATATTATGACTAATAAGGCGGTGGTCATGGTGGATGGAACACTTTGGATCATTTGTTGATAAAGAAGGAAATAAGAAATCAAAGTGTAAGCACTGCGGTCAAGATTATTATTCTGATTCAACTAAAAATGGTACGTCAGCTGTGCTTTCTCATTTATTAACATGTCCAAATATGCCTCAAGATGTTGATAAAAGCCAAAACTAAATAGGCTTCCAACCTACTTATGGGGGTGCTGTGGGTGATGTAGTAGTTGTTTCTTGGAAATTTGAACAAGAACAATGTATGAAGGCTTTATGCCGCATGGTGATTCTGGATGAACTCCCTTTCAAGTTTGTTGAGAAGGAAGGTTTTGTTGGGTTTTTAAAAGGTGTGAATGGAAATGAAGAGTTGCGACTTTTATGAAGAGTTGTGACTTTAATGAAGAGTTGCGACTTTTATGAAGAGTTGTGAATTTGATGAAAAGTTGCGACTTTTATGAAGAGTTATGACTTTTATGAAAAGTTGCGACTTTTATGAAAAGTTGTGACTTTTATGAAAGGTGGTGACCTTTCCGAAAGATTGTGACTTTTCCAAAGGTTTGTGACCTTTCCGGTAAGGCACATTAAGAACCTTTTCACACTACCCT
>JAJOOR010012099.1:0-45300 GCA_036250505.1 Solanum acaule
ATTATACTCTTATTCATTATTGTATATTATTGACGATAGGCAAATTTAGGCCGATTCTTATATTATTGTTTTATCATATTACTTGTGTATATTGCATGTTTATTATACCTGTACAATATTTTATCCTACTCCTCAATTTGAAAAAAATGAATTCAATTGGGATCCTCATTTGTGGATTTCGAATGATGCCTAACCCCTTCCCTTCGAAATAACTTGAACCCCTTACTTAGAATCTAATGGTTTCGTAGATCACTTAATGGTTTCCTAGTTTTCCTAAAATTAGGTGGCGATTCCTTTAAAATTCTTATTTTCTTAAAATTCTTTTAAAATTGAATCAATTGATTATTTTTTGAGTCACCGCGACGTTTCGCCCTATTCGAATAGAGTATGGATGTAAACAGGCGACATTAAATTAAATGAATAAATGTTACTAGGAGTAACGTTTAAACCCAGTACGTAACCTAGGCCCACGTCAATCATTTGTCAACCCACTTTAATAAACGGTGTTGTTTTACGCTACCTCAATTATCTGTCACCTCAATTTCAAATCCATTTCAAAACCTTTATGCTACCAGTGATTCAAGAAATTTCCTTAGAACTCTATTTTAAATTCTTGTTGTTACTAGAGGGCTTAGTATATACGTGGTGGATCAATCATTCTTTTGTTTGCAGGTGTTTTTTGGTACTCAGCAATCCAATGGTTTTCTAGCTGTGTTGTGATTTTAACTTTTTTCATACGATGAGCAAAATATCATATAGCTTGGAATAAAGCATTTTTTCTTTGTTTGAGGTATGTTCTTCCTTAAAGAATAGTAGAAGAAATGCTTGGATTTAAGAATCTCTATCTTTTCGTATTTATACCGTTTTTGTTTTGTAGAATACTTTTGAATAGATTCAATCAAATAACTTTGATTCTTGTATGTCGTTTTCTCATTTAGAAGATTCATGTATGTTGTAAAGTGAACATTGAAAAATAATATTTTCTAGAAAATCAGTTGCACAAGTGATGAGTAATGTTTTCCCTCTCATAAACTTGGTAATATCTATACCATCCTCATGCCTTCATTGACCATAAGGCGCCGAATCCTTCATCGTACGTAATTTCAGTATTTGGTGTCAAAACTAAAACTTTCTAAAGTTTTTGAGCTAATCACTGATGAGATGAGATGAAAGTAGAAGCTTGAAAAAAAATCGATATTTTTGCCATCTACCTGTCCTTTTTCTTCACACTTCCTTTTTTGCCTCTTTTCATTTTTTTAAGTTAACATCAGGCTAACATATAAGTTTATTTTCATCTATGTTTTTTATTTCAAAGGTAGTATTATGACGGATAATAATGCATACTAACTGGACCCGATCCACTTGAATCATATGTATAAACTGAACAACTCACTCATAGATCACATGATATATGAGATGGAAGTGTTAATATGATTTTAAATACGAGGAGGTGTGATGGTAAATTTTGGGACTTCGTAAAGAAACATCCCATCCCTCCTCGAGTATTAGAAGTGATTTAATTATCTGGATTGTACGGTGTTTATAGGTCTCATCGGCCTAAGGTTGATCGTAGTTTGATCACTTCACTAGTTGAGAGATGGTGTCCTGAGACGTATACATTTCACTTTAGGACAGGTTAGGCAACTATCACATTGCAAGATGTAGAGGTATTGTATGGCTTACCTATGAATGGTGATCATGTATAGGTAATGAGTCGACGATGACTATAGGAGATTGGCCAAACATTTGTCAAAGGTTATTAGATTTTATTCCACGTACCCAAGACTTCAACCATAATAGCCTTAAGGTTTCTACACTTAATGAGCACATGTTAGGACAACCACAACTGTTGGACATGGCAACACAAGATATGGTCAATCGAAAGGCTAGATGTTACATGTTTGGGATGATTGCTGGTACGACGATGGCAAATACATCTAGCAATTTTTTAAAGCTTATGAACCTTCCTATGCTTGAGGACGCGCATCAATGCAATCGGGTCTTATAGTTGGGGTAGTGCAACCTTAGAGTGCTTGTATCGTTTTCTCTGTAAGGCCTCACAAATTAACCAAAACAAGATAGCGGGACTTCTACCACTACTTCAGGTATACTTAATAACTACATAGATTATTTATTAATATTTATTGTGTTTATTTACCTAATTATATATATATATATATATCTATATATATTATGTTTAGATTTGGGCATGGGAGAGAGTTAGTACTGTGCTCAGACCCCAGGTGATAGCACAAAGGGACATCAAAAATATTTTTCCAGCTAGTTTGTCTAGGGGTCCACATGCTACTATATGGTTCACACATTTTAGTTAGACCGACACTAGTAAGAATGTGTTGAAAGTGTTTAGGAATGCACTTGATTCCATGACAAAGAATCAGGTACAATATAATATTAGTTTTGAATTTTCTTTTCATCTAGTTTATTTGGAAACCATATTCTGATGGGTTAACTGAGAGTCTTCCCAACTATTGTCGCATTGGACGAGATATATGGCGTGCTAGAGTTTGAAATTTTTTTGTTGGGATGTCGTCAAGGTTCACTTGCCTGCTCAAGTTATGAGGCAATTTGGGTTGAAACAAATGATACCAACTCCATTTTCATTTGACTCTACACATTTTCACCATGATTTTCAAGGAAGACCAAATACCAATTGGGAGTTGGAGCATGTACAATGGTTGCCTTTTTGGAACCAATGACTTCAATATATTTGTGATGCACCAATCAATCGTGAACCACTTCGATATGATGACCCCTACCTTATTTGGTTCAAACGCATTATTCGTCTAGTTATTGGTAATCCTACTCTGCGTCCTCAACAACTACAAGGTTATGTGCCAAACTCAACAACATATGAAACAATGGTAATTATTAGCTTCTCTACTTTTACTTGTTTGAGCTGATTAGAAGTTGTTTGTTTTTGTACGTAGAGACTTACTATATTCCAACGACATCATATTAATCTTTATATGTTATTAGTTATTTTGTTTGTGTGTTAGTTACTTATCTTCGAGCTAATTTTGCAGACTAATTTTGCAACACTTAACTGGTCTAACAGAAAGACACTAGTTAAGCATTTGTCTGCCAACTTTCATTGAAGATTCTCAACTAATTCTGTATTTTATGTTTCAAGAAGACTTAGAATCTAACTAATTTTTTCTGCAGAAAGTTTGGCAATTAGTGTAATGCACCAACCCATAATTATAAAATGAAGTAACTCTTAGCAGAGAGACCAGTTGGTTGGTTCTTTCTACTCACTGGTTCTTGTACTCACTAAATATTAATTAGTTGTACTCACTATATACTATTAGAATCCTAGTGGCCATATGTTCTTTGTACTCACTAAATATTATTTGTCTGGCATTACATATTCAAATATTCAAACATATGTTTAATAAATTATGTATTCTACGCAGGTGCATTATGTTCATTCGATGGTTGATAAAGCAAAAACACTCGGTGATCAACCATCAATATTGGAGGATTTTTACATGTTTCCTGCAATGGTGCGAAATGAAGAAGAAAGATGTTTGACATATGTGCATGAGGATGATAAAATTAATGTACAAGCCGATTATAGAAGAGATGACGTACAAACTGACCATTTACATCCCCTTGTTTGTTGGCAAGGAAAATGTGGTGTTGTTGGTAGGAGGGCACGTTCTGTTGAGAGAGGACGAGTTCCTATTGAAAATGGACGAAGTAGCCTCAGAAGATGATCAAGCAACTTGTGATATTGGTTCCACTTCGAGGGGCCACACTCAGGGATTCACTCTTGTAACATCAGGTATGACATATCAACCAATAAATATTGAGATTGTCCCATACATGATGACACAAATATCAAGGGATCCAAGTTTTTCATCACTGGAGAATGTCTTTGGTAGTTATCGGCCTCAACATTTTGAGAATGTCCCAAATTTTACCTCATCGCATGTGCCAATGTCCATGGAAACCCCTGATGCCATGAATAATTTAGAGGACTCCAACATCGATATAGAAGGTAATGAGTTGGATGAGGCCAATGATGAAGTGGATGGTAATGATTCCGAGAATGCAAGTGGAGGTGGTGAACTGACAGCGAAGAAGAAGCGTACAATTTTTCCTAAGCTTTGTGGGACTGGTATTTTGAAATCTTTACATTATTTTCTTAACAAAAATGCTCCTTTTTGGTTGAATAATTGAAAATTTGTTCTTACTTGCCAGGGAGTCACCATCTTAACCAGCATGGCATTAAGAAAAAAACAAAAATAACAAAGACAATGTAATAACAAAAAAAAAAAAAAGCAAATGATAAATCACGAGGTGAAGACTTACAAGTTACAAGTACGCTTACTATTCTTCCTGTTCTTAGCCTTTCAACTGGTCGTTAAATGGAGAAAATATAGTGTCTGACTATTTCAATTGAAAATACATTGGTCCTACTTTGCCTATTGATGAGTCAAATGATGAACTTATGAATGAGTTCTGCCATAAGACAGTCAGTAGTCAGTAGTCAGTACTCATGCCATCAGACAGTCAGTAGTCAGTACTTATGAATAAGTTCTGCCTCCAACCGAGGATTTGAGTGAAAAAGTTATTGTGACTTACTCATGAAGCTATTTCTTGTAAGTAATGACGTAAAGTAGCTTGGAGCATCTGATTACTTGCTAAGTCTTAACAACATCATATATATGGTCACTTAGTTGAATCTCTTTCAGGTTGTTAAATGATAGAAACTCTCGATTAGGTAGTAGCATTGCTTTGCTTAGGATATGTAGAAATCTCACCAAAAGAATAAGAAAAATAAAGGATGTATTGATAATTAAAACGGAGAAAAAACGGAGAAACATGGTCACTGAGGATTTATATAGTTTTAAAATTTTCCATCTAGTATTGTAAGTAGTTACACCAAGTTGGAGCAGTGACCAGTTGTGACCAGGGTGCAACCTCTCTTTATGGTAGAATATTTATCGTAACATGCATGGAGGAGCAGTTGGAGTTGTCGCAGAGAGTTATCATAAATGGATATGGAGAAACATGGTCAGTGATGATTCATATAGCCGCACACAATTTTTGTTTGGGACCAAGGCATAATTGGTATTGTTGATTGGAGCTGTTGTCTACATTTTCCTATGATAAGTCATTGCTATTGAAGGGTGTATGTTTGCTGCATTAGCTCAAGGTTTTAGAACACATGCCAAAAAATCAACATTGTGCAAGTAGTTTTAGTACTGTTAGTAGTATTAGTACTAGTTAAAAATCAACATTGTGTTCAGTTGTCTTAGAAAAGAACATTGACATATCATTATCTTAATTTTTTTATATGTATTATTTGACACGAATTCACTATTAAGTCCTAATTTATCCCAAAATGAGTTATTGAGGCTGTGCAAAAACCTAACACGACTTTGTTTGGATACGAGGACATGCCATACTTGTTTGAGAGCTAACACGATATCTTCATCAGGTTCACTTTCATCAACATCTTCTGAAGGTTCATCTTCCTTCGAACTTTCATCAATAATTTCAACATGGAAAAATCACCCTACATATATATTTAAGGGGCAATATTACGGATTTTAAATCTACTTTTAAAATATTACTACTTGTAACATTTTAATTTCAAGTTATAACAGATCACTATTTATTTTTAAATCAACTTAATTCCACTTTGTTAAATTATTAGTCTTTTACAATTAATTTTTAATTATTAAGTGATATAATGTCACGCCCCAAACTAGAGAAGGTGTGACTAGCACTCGACACCTTATGAAATCGAGTTAGCCACTGAAACATACCAACTGAGGGCCTAGAAGGTCGGGCAATATAACATCTAAAATACTACGACTGGACCCTTAAGGTCATAACTTGAATATCGATAGGTCATATAGACGAAGGTAGACAAGCCAAAGATAATAAGGTACTAGCTAGCCGACAAGGCTGCACATGAAGATATACACACAAACATACATATCTATAAATGACAAGCCTATGTGGCTGGAAACTAGAAGCTGCAGAAAGAAACCCAGAACACTGTGTCCATAATAGCCTCTATGAGTGACATAAGCACTGGTCGGGAAAAGGCTCCGATTATACCTAAACTATACAATAAAAGTAACATCCTATGAAAGTTCCAGGAAGAAGTGGAGCTTACCAACTCACAGTTGAACCCTGAATCCTAGCAGAGGGGTCAATCAGAATCCCTACCTGGACAACGCACGAAACAAAAATGCGTCCCCAGGCAACTGGACGTCAGTACGAATAAAAATGTACTGGTATGTAAGGTATAAAATAGAATAATAAATAGTTGTTATAAAAGGGTAATAAAGATACCACCTGAAACTCTGGTAGTCGCCATGGCTGACATTAAACCTTATATAAATTAAATATGCATGGTATGCTCGCATAATCGTATGTCGTGAATACATATATATATAGATGCAAATGCATGTGATACCCAACCAAGTGCTAGCAATGGTGGTGCCTTTCGGTAGAGAATCGACATCATATTCGCCAATTTGTGGCCATCTGTGTCTCATACGTATAAATATAGGCAATAGGCCTCATACCTTCCAATTATAGCTCGGAAGTAGAATGCATAGCATATAATGTCATGGATTCGTAATGCATTTGTTACCAGAATCATGTTGCCAATCTTGGCCCGTTGGTACTCTTGTCCTCGTAATCTCGTAATCACTTTCGTATCATATGTAAATGTATCGTAGAACCTCATATACTTGAAGATTAAACTGGAACACTTAACTTGGATTTAGAAAGGCAACTTAAACTTGAGGAAGTTCATAAAGAGCTTAAAGTTCTTCACTTAGTATCTATATATGTTTCCTTAGTAGTTTGTAAAAGAAAGAATTTCATAAAAAACACGTACTTTAGAAGTTTAAACATACGATTTACATTTAAGAGTTTTGGAGATCGACATATTATTTTAAAGTTTTTCAAAAATATAAATCAGCAAGGAAGGAAGACGGATTTCAAATTCATATTGTTCATCCCTAATCTTTTTTAAGTTCCTACACCTAAAGAAGAATAAGAATTTGTACACATGGACCTATAGTGCAGAGAATCAAGAAAATGACATAAAGACACCAAATACCCTATCTAACCGAACTAGTGGAATAACAACATAATGGAGTCACAAAAATATGCCAGCTGCAATCTCAATGCCTTTCACAAAAGGTCTTTCTAGCAATAGAGTAGTAAAACAATATTTGACGATTTAGGATTCAAAAATTCGTGCTCAAAAGAAGTACAACGCTTAGCCTTAACATACCTCAATTTTGGGTCTTGTTGTATCAATATGGATTGTATCCCTTCCTTACTGTATGTAGTCTACAGAAAATCATGTCACACAACCATTACAGGAAGATTATTAGCACGTCAGGGTCAAAGTAGCAATTTAGAGCTCACTAGCAGAGTGATTAGCTCGCCAGACCATTTTTTAATATATGCTTCAGTACCTACTCTTCTCCAAATTACAACCTCAAATTAATGACATAACATACATTTTTGCAGCAGCTATTAACAAGTGGAGGCCTACGTAATAGTTAACAACAACCAAATAGAGTATGCCTGCACAACAATAAAAACTCAGCGTATTGCCACACCCCTCTTTTCCAACCCCAAAATAACCATAACCAAATCCTAACCACGAGTATTCAAACCATTAAAGCCAGAAAAAATAAGTAATACAGTCCTATAATTGTTCAATATAACCATAATAACTTGAACTCACCGCTTCCAATCATCATCTTATACGTTTGTCAAATAATTACATTTGGAGTCATGTCTTTCTCTTCATAAGCAATAAGAGGTTATAAGGGGAAAACCTTAACTTAAACTTGATGGAGCTTGCAGTGCATTAACATGTCCGGTCAACAACAAACAGTCTCCTTAAACACAAGACGTTGAACCAAGAAGAAACAATTTGAAAATTGCAATGCAATAATAGAACCAACGTTACATTAATTTATGTTACAATTAAATATCCATCTATACTTCTTCTTCTCTTCCAGACTCATATCAACAAGAACCACACACATACAAAGCATTTCCAAAAAAATTCTAGCAACAACAATATCAGAAAATACTTTAAAACAGCCCATCATCACGTAACTATCAAAATACAATTTTTCCAACCGTCTATTCGTGTTCTTGCTTAAATAGCGTAGCTATAACTTGGACTCACTCAATAAAATGAAGGGTGAGAATTATTACCTCTAAACAGAAACAACACCACATAAAAAATGAGACTCCTTCACCATGAAGAATCCTTCAAATCACAACCAACGAAGAGGAAAGAACTAACACAATCTCTATGAACATATCAAGGGTGAAACCACGTTGAAATCTTCTAGATCTTTGCTTGGATGATAGGGTAACCTTAAGAGAGGATTTAGGACTGTTTTATTTTTATTTTGGTTGAAAACAATGAGATAAAACGACGGAAAATCAGATCTTATAAAGTTAAACCGACATAGGGCTAGGGGCCAACCTTCTCGTGCCTGCTTGTGCAGTCTCACTAAAATCTGAATATCTCTCAATTCAGAAGTCGTATGGACAAATGGTTTAGTGCGTTGGAAAGTAGACTCGTAGACCTTTGATTTCACATATTGGGGTTCTTCTGAAGCTTTATAGATTTGGAGAAAAGCTCTGAGACATTTTAACCCAAATTTCAGGAAATTTATCAAAGAAACTTACTCCAACTTTTGCCGACTTTTTATTTCTCAACTTGCTAGATTTCAAAACTTAACTTACGATCATTGGGCGACTATATCACCTTATAAAACATCCTTCTTAGCATATAAGACACTCTTTGTCGTACCCAAAGGTACTGGATAACTTGAACTTTCCGAATGGACGGGGTGAAGGGCATCCTTGACCTTATTGTTAGTCTAATTTTTTAATTTTTTTACCTCCCCTTTGAAACCTTATTCTCCTGAAATGATACACCAAGTCATATAAGCCTCATACACGCTTGCAATGATACACATATTATGCTAAAGAACCACGAGGTCTCACATATATAATAAAAAATCAATTATACCTACCTGTTACCCTATTTTAGGGATTTACCTTGATTCTTGTATTTTTTTACTGTTACACCCAATTTTAGGGATTTACCCCCCACCACCACGTTTCTTCTATCCTTTTTACATGCCATAACAGCACCCCACCACACCCACGTTCAAAAATTAAAAATTTCTCTCTCACCTCTTCATTCAATTTTCATAGAAATTGTAAATCACCTCTCCCATAATCAAAATTATTCATCTCTCTATCACCATAATCACAAATCGTCTCCACAATACTAAGAATCAAGTTTTTAGGATTTTCAAAAAAATATATCGAAGAAATCTGAGTATACGTCTAGAAAGAGCCCCAGATTAATAGAAGTGTGTTCTACTATTGAAATTGAGGCTCCAAATCCGGTGAGAAAGAGTGTTACCCCTCAAAGGAAGAAACAAATTCCAGAACAAGGTTGAGTTGGAGTGCCAAAATAAAATTTCAGGTCAAGTTTAAAGGGTCGTACATGTGTTTGGCCTTTGAAGTTGCATCCTCCTACAGAGCAATTCTTTACACAAATAATCTACAAATCTCATTTCAATTCTCTATTGTACTTGTTGAGTTTTTAAATATTTGTTTCATGCTTTAAATATATTTAAATGTATTAAATAATATAATATAGTAATATTGTACAAAGATAAAAATAATTAATACTGCATATGTGACACCGTATCCAAAAACAGACCAAAATACAGATTTCAAGAATTGCAGGTGCAACCCACGGTTGCCACCCACGAACAGTAGGGTGACCTACGGTTCATGGTTCACCACATGCTACCCTTCCCCCAGAACCCCCAGAAAATTTGTCTAAGGGTAAGCCTACGCCAGTACCTGCGGACCATAGGTGAGACCACGGTCCGTGGTCCAAGGCTATAGGTCAGACCCTCGGGTTTCAGATCCCAGTCGCGAACGACGGCCGATCAGAACATACCGTCGGTCCATCCACGGTTCGCCGGTGGCCCCGACAGCTTTTAAGTCAGGGGTCGTTTGGTTTTTTCCTTATGTGTTGGACCTCTAAACTACGTCGTTTAACCCCTAAACTACGTAGTTTTGGTCAGTTTTAGCCTAGCAACTTAATTAGAACATACCCTAGTCAAATTATTCTCTAAAAATTCATCAAATTAAACAAAAAGAAGGAGAAAGAGTCGACCAATCCTTAGTCCAAGAATGCAGAAAATTTTCATCAGTTTCAACCTCGAAATAGAAAGATTTCTCTGTTAAATTCGTCACCAGGTATATGGGATTTAACTAGTGGGTTCCTTTCACCCATTAGGTCCCTAGATTTGAGTTAGAATCTTGATTCCCTTAATATTATCTAGACCTAGGGTTTCTTGAATGTTAGAAATTGCTGGATTTTAGCTGTTAGAATGATCCAAATCAGATTATCATGATTTTAGTATCATTTTGTTTAAATTCTTTCATAAATTCAAAACCATAGCTATGTAGTTCTTTTAGTTCATGAATTACACATGCTAGGTCATATATTTAAGATATACATACCTCAGTTTTCGAATGTTTCATTATCAATATATTAATGTTGCATTCTCAGTTTGCATGTCGTATTTTGAGCTATCCAGCATTACAAAAATTCAATCATAAATTGTCAATTACATAATCAATTGGAAGTAGCTTAATATCGAGTGGACTAGGGTCAGTCACCCTCAAGTCCCAGAACTACGTGCCTCGTAGGTTGAGTCTCATTTGTTAGGCATTACATTTTAGTGATCACGCCAGTCATGCCTCTATACCTCTGGCAGGGTATATTGGGTCCCCTTGATGAGCCGTATACATCGGAATCCACATTTAGCTCATGTGATTTTATGTCGGTTATTGGTAGCTCCCACAGTTCAGTCAGATTCTATTGCATTGACCATGTTATTAGTCAAGTCCAGTATTCAGTCTTAGCATGTTATAAACTTGGTCATTGCATTCAATTACTTCATGTTCATTATTCACAATTTAATATCATGATTATCTCTTGTCATTGCTCAGATATATGCTTTGGTTCTGTTATGAATATTGTTCAGTTTTACTCTACCATGCATGCTAAGTACCTTTCAAGCACTGACGCATACTCTGCGCTACATCTTCTCGTGATGTAGATTCAGGTTCTAAGCTTCTAAATCACGCAAAGATCGATTCCCAATCTTCAGCTCAACAGAATCAGTGGTAAGTTCTCATTCTCCAATGATAGTTTATGGGTTTTCCCCATTATTTCAGTTTACATGATAATTTAGCTTTCGCACAGTATTTTGTTACTTCAGTTTACTTTAGTATGCTTCTAATATTCTAGCAGGGTTAGCTTGGGGTCACTCGTGATCCTAGGTCCCGTGTCCGCGTCCGCGTCCTGGGGGTAGCTTTAGGGCATAACAAACTTGGTATCAGAGCATTAGGTTTAGAATCCTAGGATGTTTGAAATGCCGTACTAAGTAGAATTCTTTTCATGGGTGTGAAGTGCACCACATCTAATGAAAGGGAGGCTACGAAGTGTTTTATGAAAACTTCACTTCTTTGATACTCTTATCATGCGTGAGGTATGATCCAACTCCTCATTCTAACTCGTCATTATGCACTTTCAGATCATGCCTCGTTGTAGAGCTTTCGAAAGGAATATGAATGCACGAAATGCTAACGCACCTCCTTCAATCCCAGTTTAGGAAATTTTGAATGTAGAGTTTCGAAACGTCATTCAACTTTTAGCTTAAAGTATGACTAATCAGAACAACCAGCAGCCTCCAGTTCCTGTAAATGCTAGTGGTGGATTAATGGCAGCCAGGGTTCGTGATTTCGTTAGGATTAATCCGCCTGAGTTCTTAGGATCGTAGATTGGTGAGGATCCCCAAAACTTCATAGATGAGGTCAAAAATATTTTTGAAGTGATGTAAGTAACATGTAATGATAGGGTAGAATTGACATCCTATCAACTTAAGGATATAGCTCATATCTGGTATACTCAATGGAAAGAGAACAGGGGTACAGATGCAATCCTATCACTTGGGAATGCTTTTGTGAGACCTTTCTGGACAGGTTTATCCCAAGAGAGTTGGGGGAGGCAAAAGCTCAAGAGTTCACGAATTTGAGGCAAGGCAACATGATAGTCCCAGAGTATGGGCTCAAGTTCACCCAACTCTCCTACTTCTCACATGGTTGTTGATTCCAGGGCAAATATGAACAAATTTCTATATGGGGTATCTGACTTAGTGAAAACAAAGTGTAGAAATGTTATGTTGCTGGAAAATATGAACATCTCTACGCTCATGACTCATGCTCAACATGTTGAAGGTGATAAGATTAGGGAACATGCTAAGGATAAGAAGAAGGCTAGAACAGGCAACTATGGGTATTCTAAACAGAAATCGGGTGGTGGGAATCGCTCACAATTTCAGCAAAAGTCTTCAGCTCCATCATCTTCATCGGCTAGTGTTCCATCCTCCAAGTTCCGACATGATCAGAAAGTAGAGCATCAAGCTCTAAGTCTCAAGGGAGTATTTCAGGCACCAGAACCTACCCAACTTGTCCAAAGTGTGGTAAAAACCATCCGAGTGAGTGTCTTGCAGGAAAGGAAGGATGATTTGGGTATGGTTAGACTGGTCACAGGTTGAGAGATTATCCTTCTTCTAAACAAGATCAAAAAGGCAATAATGGTAGAGCTCAGTCCACAACTTCAGCAACACCATCAGGTCATCCGACTCAGCAGGGTAACTCATTTGGTATAGGTGGCAAACAGCGTCAAAATAAGTTGTATGCTCTTCAGGATCGCTAGGACCATGAAGATTCCCCTGATGTAGTCACTGGTACGTTACGAGTTTTTAACTTAGAAGTTTATGCTTCATTATATTCAGCGGTTACTCTTTCCTTCGTAACTCCCTATATAGCAGGAAACTTCAGTGTTATTCTAGAACCTATTTCAGAACCCTTCTAAGTCTCTACTTCAATCGGGGGAACCAGTTCTAGCTAGACGGGTATACAGAAATTGCCCTGTCATAGTCTCTCAGAAAATCACCTCAACAAACCTTGTGGAGTTAGAAATGGTAGATTTCGATATCATTCTAGGCATGTATTAGTTACATTCTTGTTATGCCTCAGTCGATTATAGAACTAGGATTGTTCATTTTTAGTTTCCAGAAGAACTAATCTCAGAATGGTAAGGTATTAGCTTAGCGCCTATGGGTCAATTTATTTCTTATCTTAAGGCCATAAAGATGATTTCTAAGGGGTATCTCTATCATCTAGTTTGAATTAATGATTCAAGCTCCGAAACCCCAACTCTTGCGTTAGTTCCTGTAGTTAATGAGTTTCTAGAAGTGTTTCCAGAAGAACTTCTCGGAGTTTCTCCCGAAAGGGAAATCAACTTTGGAATTGATCTCCATCCAGCTACCTAGCCTATTTCTATTCCTCCTTATAGAACGTCTCCAGCTGAGCCTAAGAAATTGAAAGAGCAATTGAAAGACCTTTTAGATAAAGGCTTCATCAGACCTAATATTTCCCCATGAGGTGCACCAGTGTTGTTTGTGAAAAAAGAAAGATGGTTCTCTCAGAATGTGCATTGACTATAGACAGTTGAACAAGGTCACAATCAAGAATAAGTATCATATCCCCTGGATTAATGACTTGTTTGACCAACTTCAGGGTGCTAGTCATTTCTCAAAAATAGATCTCAGATTCGGTTATCATCAGCTCAGAGTCAGAGATAGTGACATTCTGAAAATAGCCTTCAGAACTCGGTATGGTCATTATGAATTTGTAGTTATGTCATTTAGACTAACGAATGCTCCTACAGTTTTCATGAATCTGATGAACAAAGTGTTCAAGTAGTAGTTGGACTTGTTCGTTATCGTCTTTATTTATGATATCCTCATTTACTCTAGGAATGAGAAAGAACATGTGAATCATTTGAGGGTTGTCCTGCAAACTCTCAAAGATTGCTAATAGTTATCTAAGTTCAGTAAGTGTGAGTTTTGGTTACAGTTTATTGCTTTTCTTTGGCATGTTGTGTCTAGCGAAGGGATCCAAGTGGATTCTAAGAAAAATAGAAGCGGTGAAACAATGGCCCAGACCTACCTCTCCTACAGATATCAAAAGTTTCTTGGGTTTGGATGGCTATTACAGAAAGTTCGTGGAAAGATTTTCATCCATAGCCTCTCCATTGACTAAGTTGACTCATAAAAAGGTCAAGTTTCAGTGGTCAGATGATTGTGAGAAAAGCTTCACAGAACTGAAAACTAGGTCGACTACAACTCTTATTTTTGACTCTATCAGAGGGTTCAGACGGCTATGTTATCTATTATGATGCATCCGGGGTCAACCTAGGTTGTGTGTTGATGCAACGAGGTAAGGTTATAGCTTATGCTTCTAGACAACTTAAGGTGCATGAGAAGAACTATCAAACTCATGACCTTGAGGTTGCAGTTGTGGTGTTTGCACTTATGATTTGGAGACATTACTTATATGGTGTTCATGTAGATATGTTCACAGACCATAAGAGCCTTCAGTATGTGTTCACCCAGAAAGATTTGAATCTTCGCTAGAGAAGATGACTTGAGTTCCTTAAGGATTACGATATGAGTGAGCATTGTCATCCTGGTAAGGACAATGTAGTAGCAGCTATTCTTATTAGACTATATATGGGTAGTGTAGCACATATTGAGAAATAAAGAAAGGAACTAGCAAAGGATGTTCATCGACTTGCTCGCTTAGAAGTTTGTCTTATGAGCATATCAGATGGTGGTGTAACAGTTCAGAATGAGTCATAATCTTCATTGGTAGTGAAGGTTAAGGAAAAGCAAGATAGTGATCTAATATTGCTTTAACTAAAGGGTGCATTCCATCAACAAAGAGTTGAGTTTTTCTCCCAAGGGGGAGATAGTGTGCTTCGCTATCAGGGTCGACTATATGTTCCTAAGGTGGGTGAGTTGAGACAGCAAATTCTTGCAGAATCCCATAATTCCAGATATTCTATTCATCCAGGCGCCACTAAGATGTACCGTGATCTACGGGAAGTTTTTTGATGGAATGGTATAAAAAGAGATATAACGGATTTTATGGCTAAGTGTCCCAATTGTCAGCAACTGAAGGTAAAACATTAGAAACCAGGGGTATGACTCAAGAGATCACCATTACTACTTGGAAGTGGGAAGTGATCAATATGAATTTCATTACAGGTTTACCTCGTACTCGCAAACAACATGACTCCATTTGGGTGATAGTTGACAGAGTTACTAAGTTTGCGCGCTTTTTGGCGGTTTAAACTACAGATTCAGCAGAGGACTACACCAAGCTTTACATTAATGCGATAGTTAGGTTGCATGGGGTTCCTTTGTCTATCATTTCATATAGAGGTCCCAGTTTACCTCTTATTTCTAGAAGTCATTTCAGAAAGGTCTTGGTACTCAGGTTAATCTTAGCACAACATTTCATCCACAGACGGATGGTAAGGCAAAGCGTACCATTCAGACCTTAGAGGACACGTTGAGAGCTTGTGTGATCGATTTCAAGGGTAGTTGGGATGATCACCTTCATCTTATAGAGTTCGCCTATAATAATAGCTATCATTCCAGCATTCAGATGGCCCCTTATGAGGCATTGTATAGGCGTAGATGTAGATCTCCAGTTGGTTGGTTTGAAGTAGGTGAAACAACCTTGATAGGGCAAGATTCAATTTATGATGCTATGAAGAAAGTGCAACTCATTAGAGATTGACTATGGACTCGCAAGAAGTCCAATGCAAATGTAAAGAGAAAGGAATTGAAGTTCCAAGTCGATGATTGGATTTTCCTGAAAGTGTCACCTATGAAGGGGGTGATGAGATTTGGCAAGAAAGGGAAGCTCAGTTTTAGGTATGTAAGCCCCTACAAGATCCTGAAAAGAGTGGGTAAAACTTACCCTAACAATTCATTCTCCAAAAGTTCATCAAGTTGAACAAAAATAAGGAGAAATAGTCGACCAAGCCCTAGTCCAAGAACGCAAAAGGTTTTCATCAGTTTCACCCCCAAATTTGAAAGATTTCTCTGTGGAATTCATCACCAGGTATGCGGGATTTCACTAGTGGGTTCCTTTCACCCATTAGGTCCCTAGATTTTAATCAGAATCTTGATTCCCTTAATATTATCTAGACCTAGGGTTTCTTGAATGTTAGAAATTATTGGATTTTAGCTGTTAGAATGATCTAAATCCTATTATCATGATTTTAGTATAGTTTTGTTTAGATTCTTTCATAAATTCAGAACCCTAGCTATGTAGTTCTTTTAGTTCATGAATTACACATGCTAGGTTAGATATTTCAGATATACATGCCTCACTTTTTGAATGTTTCATTATCAGTATATTTATATTGTATTCTCAATTTACATGTCAGTATTTTGAGCTATCCAGCATTACAAAAATTCAGTCATAAATTGTTAATTACATAATCAATTGGGAGTAGCTTAATACTGAGTGGACTAGGGTCAGTCACCCATAAGTCCCAGAACTACGTACCCCGTAGGTTAAGTCTCTTTTGTCGGGCATTACATTTTAGTGTTCACGCCAGTCATGCCTCTATACCTCTAGCAGGGTATATTGGGTCCTCTCGATGGGGCGTATACATCGGACTCCAAATTTAGCTCATGTGGTTTTATGTCGATTATTAGGTAGCTCCCACAGTTCGGTCAGATTTTATTGCACTTACCATGTTATCAGTCATAGTCCAATATGCAGTCTTAACATGTTATAAACTTGGTCATTGCATTCAATTACTTCATATTCAGTATTCTCAGTTTCATATCATGCTTATCTCTTATCATTGCTCAAATATATGCTTTGGTTCAGTTATGATTATTGTTTATCTTTACTCTATCATGCATGCTAAGTACCTTTCAAGTACTGACGCATACTCTGCGCTACATCTTCTTGCGATGTAAGTTTCAGGTTCTCAGCTTCCAGATCATGCATAGATCGATTCCCGATATTTAGCTCAGTAGTATCAGTGGCGAGTCCTCATTCTCCGAGGACGACAAACATGTTTCTTTTGGTTTTAGTTTTAGTTTCAGTTTTTGCTAGACTTAGAAGGGGAATGTCCTGGCATTTCTAGTTAGTTAGAGGCTATTTTCAGACATAGTTAATTTCAGCTTTAGCGTTTGAGTTTGACTTTTCAATTGTTGTTAAACTCTGAGTTTTCATTTATTCAGATAGTTTATGGGTATTCCCCATTATCATAGTTTACATGATGATTTAACTTACCCACAATATTTAGTTACTTCGGTTTACTTTAGTATGCTTATGACATGCTAGCAGGGTTAGATTGGGGTCACTCGTGATCCTAGGTTCTGTGTCCGCGTGCTGGGGATAGTTTCGGGGTGTGACAACATAAATTAGTATTTCAACTTAAGTAAATGTCAAATTTTACACTAAGGGTGTGTTTGGTATGAAGGACAATGTTTTCCATGGAAAATGTTTCCTTAGAAAATGTTTTCCGAGAAAATACGTAGATTTTTGACATATTTTCTCATGTTTGGTTGGTGAATAGAAAATATGTTTCAGAAAAGATATTTTAGTGTTTGATTTATGAATGAAGATTATTTTTGAAAAAATATCTTTTATTTTTACTTGAGAGTAGAAAATAATTTTTCAATTGAAATTGAAAATATTTTCTAAAAAATAAACTTAATTTTTTTTAGGGAAGGTGGGGTGGTGGGGGTCGGGGAGGGTGAAAAATAAAAACTTGAAATTGAAAGTATTTTTAAAAGACAAACTTTAAATTATTATTTTTTTGGGGGGTGGGGGGTGTCGTCAAGGGTGGGAGTGGTGGGGTTAAAAAATAAAAATTGAAAATTGGAAATATTTTTTAAAATCGAACTTTAAATTATTTTTTTGGGAGGGGGGGTTAGGGTAGGGGTGGGGGGTGAAAAATAAAAATTTGAAATTGAAAGTATTTTTAAATAACAAACTTAATTTTTTTTTTGGGGGGATGGGGTTGTCGAGGGTGGGGATGGTGGGGTGAAAAAATAAAAAATTGAAATTGAAAATACTTTTTTTAAATTGAGGGGGTGGGTAGGGTGGTGGTGGTAGGGGGTTGGCAGGAGGAGTGGTGGTGGTAGGGGACTGGCAGGAGGGGTGGTGGTGGTAGGGTGTGGTTGAGGTGAGGGTGGGGTAAAAAAAAATTGAAGTTGAAAAATATTTTTTAAAATAAGCTTAAATTATTATTATTTTTCAACAGAAAAATGTAATTTGAAGTTGGAGGAAAGTTTTGGAAAATGTTTTTCCTTAATTTTTTAAGGGAAGTCATTTTCTCAAATTTGAGGAAAATGAGTTGATTGGGAAAAACATTTTATCCAACCAAACATCAGAAAATTGGAAAACATTATAGGGTATTTTTATTTTAAATATCCAACGGACAGGCGTTAAATTAATAAACATAATTGTGAGTAACGTTTTAAGCCCAATACGTTACTCTAAGTAACGTTTTATAATACATTACTGTGAGTAATGTTTTAGGTGTAATATGTTACTATGAGTAACGTTTAAGGTGTAAAACATTACTCACAATAACGTTTGTTAAGAATCCAATCACGGGCCACCAAATCCAATCCTGCAAATTTAAAACGTTACTCATAGTAATGTTTTACACCTAAAACGTTATTTACAAAAACATTTCTTAAGAATCCAATCACAGACCTTCAAATCCTGCAAATTTAGAATCGAACCAGCAAATTTAGCTAGAAAACGCTGCTCACAGTAACGTTTTAGCATAAAAACGCGACTGTCAGTTACAACACTCTGTTGAAGTCATATTCCTCCATTTTTCAAACTGACCACATGTGATTATAAAATAAATCTTCTTGTAAGGAATGTTTTGCATATTCCAACAATATTCAGCAAAACTTTTACTTGTATGACGCATTGTTAAAATAATATTCACAAAACTTCATCAGGTATGAATTAAATAACTCAAGTTAATGTATCATATTATGTTAAGTTCTTACTATAACTTTAAAATTAATTTTCTAATTTATTAATGTTAGTTTAAAAAAATGTCTTATTTTTATGTGTAGGATAAAGATGACGAACTTTGAACAAAATGTGATGGTTGCTTTATATTGGGGTGGCAAAATAATTACGGATATGAACGGATTCAGGTATACTGAATGTGCTAGAATGATTATTAGCATGTCTACCTCAACTAACTATGTTGAATTGGTTGGATTGTTGCATGAGAAAATAGGAACAAATAGTGAAAATATTCATATGGATATTTCTGGAAAATATCAATGTTCAATCCAAGGTAACAATACAAGGTTCATTGAGTTTAGAATTGAGAATGACCAATCTTTGTTACAATTCCTTTTCATACCTCAAAATTTTGCGGATAAGATTGATATAAATGTTTTCGAGATGTATGTAAAGACCAAATCAACAGATCAAAATGTTGTATTTCAAGTTAGTGGTCATAATGGTTATCACATGAATATATTGGCTCAAAATTATGGATTTACCACGGCCAATCAACCTCATTTTGCAGAACCAATTGTTCAACCATCATTCCAACAATTGTTGATGCATGGCCATTGATCATTTGATGAAGGCTCAAGTAGTCAAATGCATATTGATAATAGCCACGGGGAATATGAGGCCAAGTAAAACAAATCTATATTTTACTAAATTTTAGTGTAACAATTTAATAAGATAATTTTTATAGTCTATATACACAAATTATCTGTTATTAATAGAAGAAATAACCTTGAGTATAAATTATCGCTTTTAATACTAGCTTTTATATTCATAATCTTGCTAGAATATAACTAATATTTTTTTAAAGAGACAATGAGACTAACGTTGATCTATATAATGATGTAAATGGAGAAAGCGAAAATTTTATAATTGACGTATACAGGACTAATAATTATAAGTTATGACATTATTCTTAATCTTTCAGGTTATAACAATAAAAAATTACAGGTTTTAACATTTTTGTAAAATAAAAAATGATTTAAAATAATAGTAAATATTAATTAGTCTGAAAAATAAATAAGGTAACAATGAATATATTAGTAGTAAATAATTTGAAATAATTAATGATAATTAATAGGAATCATAAAAATAGGAGATTCATAAAAAAAGAAATATTTATTTTCCTTGTTTAACTTAAAGCAGTTAAAATTCGTTCAAACAGATTTCTTACCTTTTGTTCAAACATTTCTCTCTCTTCTCAATTTTTTCTCTAGTTCGTCGTCACTCTCATCTAATTCATATTCATCTTTATTCAATAATCTTTATTTTATTGTAATGGACAACTTCTTATCAGTATTAATAAAGCATGGTGGTAGATAAGATCCTTCAGGTTAGTGTTCTTTGCGATTTTTTATTTTTATTGGTACACAAATCGGACGCTAAAAAAAATTATGAACAGTGATATTGGAAAAAAAATATTCAGATTTTATTTGTGTATAATAATTTTAAATATGGCGTTTTTGGTATGAACATTCATTTTTTGAAATTACATGAAATTTGTTTGAAATTGGTATAGATTTTGGTATGAACTTTCATTTTTTTGTATGTTTCTGGTTAAAAGTAATTTTTTTTAAAAAAATTGGTATACTGATTATACCATGTTGGTACAATGTTGGCATTATATTTGAATGAATTTCGTATATTGTTTATCTAATAAATGACAATTAATTGTTAGAAGTATTATTAATTTTTTGGTATGGATTTAGTATAAAAATTGACGTAAATTTTGTATGAAATCAGGATAATATTAAGATCAAATTTGTATGAAAATTTATAGTTTTTATGGCCTGAATCTGGTATGATTCAATTTCTATTTTTGGCATTATATTGGTTGGAATTGTGCAAAATAGTGGGATGAAATTGGTACACTGTTTATTTAATAAAAGATAATTACTAGTTATAAATTGTATGATTTCGTATTCTTTTTTGCATGAATCAGTGTTTACTTTTGGCATGAAATAGATATAAAAAGTATGCATAAAAATGGTATGAAATTCGTATACTGATATAACATATGTATAAAAGTTATTTGTACTTTAGTATCATGTAATAACGACAAAATAATTTATGATCGAACAGGAAAATATGCAATTGAAAAAGTATCGGAGCATAAATTATTGTCATCTGGCTCAAAAAGAACTGTAGGAAGACCACAACTTGAACATTGGAAAGGGCTTGCTAATGTGAAGTTCAAGAGCTCTAAGGTTACGTACCGTGCATGTCGTCAAGAGGGACACAACATGAAGACATGTTCAAATTACCCTGCTGAAAAAAAGATATAATTTATTTTTATGAAAAAGGGTCAAAAATTCCCCTCAATTTTAGTATATTAGTTGACTATATCCTTGCCATTAAAACAAAGTTATTTATGCCTTCGTTGTTACTAATTTCACCATTTATACCCCTCAATTGATAGAAATCCCCAAATTGACTCAAATTAACTAAAATTATAAATTTTAACCCGACCCACTTAATAATATAACCCATTTTTGTTCTATCTTGTTCATCTTCATCTTTAATGTTAGGTTCTTTTCAAAAACAACTTGTAACCAACTATTTGAAAACACCCATCAAACAATTAGCAAAAACCACCTGCTCTATCCATGAACTCCAGCGAAAAGCGACTACTGCCAGTCCACTCCCTTTTCCCCTTTTACGTTTTCTTCTATTGTATATGTGTTATTGGCTCCAACTCCGGTGAACAATGACCATGAACTCCGGCGAGGCTCTGCAAATCAACAGCCACCACGGCCACTCCCCAATGCCAAAATCAGCATACCCATTTCTCAAACCAGTTAACAACACTAGCACAACTTCACGACCAAGCTTCACCCCCATTCTCCGATGACCCTCTATTTTCTTTCCATTCTTATGTTTTATGATGATTTATTTTTCTTTTACACTTTTCACTCTATTCTCTGTGTTTAAGATTTGGTTAGGGAGTTCAAGCTCCAATAATTTTTCATTCATATTCCTTGTTCAAGTTTGTGTATGCTATTACACTTTGTTGTTGATTATTTTAATTTTTGGTTTGATATTATTGTTTTTTGGGCACTGTCCAGCGAATTGGAACTTTTTCGGATAGCTTTTGCTCGTTAATTTATTGATTTGTTATTATGTTGGACTTTTTTTTATTAATTTTAAAGATGAAGATTAACACAGATGAAAATGAACAAAAATGGGTTTATATTATTAGGTGGGTCGGGTTAAAATTGGGTAATTTAAGTAATATCAGTTAATTTGAGTCGATTTGGGGACTTACGTCAATTGAGGGGTATAAATGGTGAAATTAGTAACGGCAAGGGCATAAATAACTTTGTTTTAACGACAGGGGTATAGTCAACTAATAAACCAAAATTGAGGGGTATTTTTGACCCTTTTCCCTTATTTTTATTTTGATTTGGTTGTTTTATTGTGACAAACTCATGTTGTTGATTTATTTAGTCTTTTAAGTTCATGAATTATAATTTTATAACATTTATTATGTGTACTAGTTAATGTTGTATCTAATTTGCATACATTTTGTATCGAACTGATATTTCATTTGAAAATTGAGAAAAAAACATGTAATTGCGATTTCAAACAAATTAGCTAAACTAAAACTAGTTAATGTTGTACTTAATAAGCATACATTTGGTAACTAACTAATATCCAATTGGAAAAATTGAAAAAACACGTAATTGAGATTTCAACTAAATTAGTCAGCCTAAAACTAGTTCATTTTGTACCCAATTGGCATACATTTGGTATCGAACTGATATCCAATTGGAAAATTTGAAAAACCGACATGTAATTGAGATTTCAACTAAATTAGTTAGCCTAAAACAAGTTAATGTTGTATCCAATTGGTATACATTTGGTATCTAACTGATATCCCATTGGAAAAATTGAAAAATCAACACGTAATTGAGATTCAACCAAATTACATAACCTAAAACAAGTTAATGTTGTATCCAACAGATATTCCACTTGTAAAAGAAAAAACAAAATGTAATTAATAATTCAACCAAATTAGACAACATAAAACATTTTAATGTTGTATCCAATTGATATCAAATTTGTATACACTTGGAATCTATCAGGCCCGAGCCTACACCTTGGGCGGGACTAGCACTCGAGAACCATTGTTGGTCCCAAGCGAACCCTTGATTTGGCTTAACTTGTAGCGGAAGACTAAATCATTAATACAAGGATTCAAATGCACTTTCAAAACAATTGTCTCAAATAAACTTAGAACGTTTTAGGATAAACATTCAAACTAGCCAAAGTGGCAACTCAAATCTTATAGCGAAACATCTGAAATACAAGACTAAAGAACTATAACTACTCGTCTATGAATCCTCTAAAACAATGAAGGATGTCGGGACAAGACCCCCAATCATCCTAACAATTAAAATACTAAAACAAGATAATAAGGGATCCTCCAGAAAGTAAGGAGGCTCACCAACTGACTCTGAGTGCTCAACTGATCCTGGTTACCTGTGTCTGCATCATAAAACGATGCAGGCCAAATGGTATCAGTACATTGAATGTACGAGTATGCGATGGGAAAACTAAACATAACATAAGTTTGAAAGGAATCGGAAAGGAACACTTACCTTGGCTTTACTCAACTCATGAATACTCAACTCAAATTCAAAGTAAAAACAACAATAAGGGTGCAATTTATACAAGCATTTAAAATAGTAGGTGATAACTCAATGCATTAAAGAGATACAATAACAACTCAGTTTACTCATGTAATAAAGAAATAATACTGTGGGAGTTTCTCTAACCGACAATCACCACTATGAGCCTAAGTGATGATACATCGTCTCGCCCACACTGTCAGAACTGTCATATACCTTGTCGTGATATAAAATGCCTCAACTAAGGGGATCAACTAGTCTATGCTAAAAAGTACTATGGAATCATCTAAAAAGTATATGTCTACACCCTGGACGTGGCCGGCACACGAAGACCATTGCTGGCCTCAAGCGAACCCTTGGCCTGGCTTACTAACTCAGCGGAAGACTTAACTCATCACATACACATTTATGAAGTAACTAGAATTTTATAAAGGAACATTCAACTGGCCATTAAGGCAAACTCAAGTCTTTAAAATATGAAATGAAAAGTAAAGACAACTGAATTAACTAACTGACTGTCTGACTATCTATGAAGCCTCTAAACAACTGAGATGGATGTCGAGACAGGCCCACGACATCCTAATGAACTAATACTAAAACTAAAACCAATGTAAAGGAGTCCTCTGGAATGCAAAGAGGCTCACCAACAGACTCTGAACTGCTCACTGGATCAACGAATGCGCCTGATGCTGATCCTAGTTACCTGTGTCTGCATCATAATACGATGCAGGCCAACTGGCATCAGTACATTGAATGTACGAGTATGCAAGTTGGAATGCTAAAACAACATAGGCTCGAAAGAGATTATGAAAGAAACACTTACCTTGGCTCTTCTCAACTCCTGAATACTTAAATAAACTCATTTCATTATAAAGCAGTTTAAAACAAGTGTAATATAAGGAAAAACTGTTGAAAACATGTTGTCAATTCATAATCATAATATCATAAAAAGACAAACCATGCTCCCTCTCAAAGTCTACTTGTGCAATGCATGAATAAAGTCCCATACCCCCATTCACACTAAGCAAAACCCCTTGAGGAACCATGCTACTATTGCTAAGGGAGTTTCTCTAATTGACAACCATCACTTAAGAACTATAGTGATGATACAACGCTTTACCTCACGTTGCCGAGGCCCATCCTATACCTTGTCATGATATAGGAAGCTAACTCACTAAGTGGATCCACTAGTCTATGCGAAAAAGATTCATCTAAAAAGTATGACCATTTTCTAACCATGATGGCTACATGGTTTATGGAGACTTGGATTAATATGAACTCGCATCCCCATATCGGTGCTCAATACTACTCCCAAAATATACTCAGTTCTTTATGTTTAAAAACATACTTTTTTTGTGATTTGCGATTAGTGCTCAAAAACTTAGCTCAAAGGCTATCTTGGAAATCTCAGTTTCTCTGCTTGCTTCATTTAGAAAGTTATTTCTCTTTTCTGAAATCTAGCCTGAAGGCTCTTTGAAAATCAAGGTTTCCTTTCTTGTTTAAATATGAAAACATTTTAAAATCTTTGGGAATACATAGTGCCCATATACTTTTGAAGAAAGAACTTCAACTTTACTCTTTTCTGAACTCAAAACTTAAGTCTTAAAACAAATTTAAAACGTTTGCAAATGACTTTTGGAAACTTTATGAATTTCTCTTAACTTGACTCTTGACTTCTCTTGACTTTGATCCTAACTTTCCTTGAATT
Organism: Solanum acaule; assembly: GCA_036250505.1. Lineage (NCBI taxonomy): Eukaryota > Viridiplantae > Streptophyta > Magnoliopsida > Solanales > Solanaceae > Solanum > Solanum acaule. The sequence continues at coordinate 25,402 of JAJOOR010012099.1, forward strand.
GGATTATGGATTCAAGGTTCATTATCTCATGTTTATAGATGATTTCATGATGTTTAGATGTACCTTAGAGTGTTAGAATCAACAAGGAAACATAGGTACATCACTTAGGAACTAGTACGAAAAGGTGGGGAAGAAATGGGAAGGACTGGCGCTCTGAGAGGCGCGGGGTACCAGAGCACAAACTTTAGAGCTGAAGTTGTGGTGCTCTGGCTGGCGCGTCGCCCCAGATCCAAAACTTCAAACTCTGAAGTGGGGCGCTCTAAGAGGCGCGGCGCCCTAAGCCCTTGCCCAGAAAACTCCGACTTTTCTCCTTCGTTTTTCATCTCTAAACCCTCTAATCTTCCATGGTTCTTTCCCCAAACACTTAGGATCAATAGTACCCTCAACATACAACATATTTAACTCAAAAATTCACCTAGAAACACGAATCAAATCAACAAGAGACTTCAACAACACAACCATCAAGAACTCAACAAATTTTCAACAATGTTCTTCAAGAACTCACTTTCTTTGCATTCAAACAACTTAAATTCACTGAATTAAAACAAGATGGGCATTTGGGTGAACTAACTCGACATTATGTGATCTCACATACCTTGTAGGGATCACCCCCAACGAATTCCACAAGTTAAACTTCGACTATCTTGGCGATTCTTCTTCTTTCTCCTCTTCTTTTCTCTTTTCTCAAAACCCTAACCCTTTTTCCAAAAGCGTAAACTGATCTAATTCAGCTTAGGCCCCTAATTAATTACAAAAATGATTTAAAATAAAAGGGTAAGGAAAAGACCAAACTACCCTTTAAAAATTCGGATTGAACTTTTCTTATTCCAACAGCCCAACTTCCAAAGGGCATAACTCACTCATACGAACTAGGATTTGCTCAAACTCGGCGGCGTTGAAAAGATCCTTCCAAGAGATTTGCAACCATATCTGGAAGTACACCTAACTCATCCTGATCTAGGAATTATGGTCGTTTGAAGTTGACCAAAACTCAAATTTTCCTAACTTAAACAAATTTCCAGATTTTAATTCTTTCCAAAAATGACTATTACCAATTATAAACTTCTTCCTAGTTATTTCAAATTGCGAGATGTTACAGTATGATCATTTCTACCCATGATGGTTATATGGTTTATGGAGACTTGAGTTATTATGAACTCATCCCCATATCGGTGCTCAATAGTACTCCCAAAATTTACTTAGCTCATATGTTTTAAAAACAAAACTCTTTCTGTCATTTGAGATAATTACTCAAATACTAGCTCAAAGGCTCTCTTGGAAATCAGTGTTTCCTCTCTTGTTTAAATGTGAAAACATTTTAACTCTTAGGAATACTTAGTTCCCATTTAATCTTTTGAAGAAAATGAACTTTACTCTTACTCTTTACTCATCTCAAAACTCAAGCCTTAAAACAAAGTTAAAATGTTTGCAAAAAGACTTTTGGAAAACTCTATGAACTTCTTTTGACTTGACTCTCAACTTTTCTTGAATTGAATTATGGATTCAAGGTTCATGATCTCATGTTTATGGATGATTTCATGATATTTAGACGTACCTTAGAGTATAGGAATTGACTAGAAAACATAGGTACATTGCTAAGGAACTAGTATGGAAAGAAGTGGGAAAAGGTGGAAGAACTGGCGTCTCTGGCGCTCTAATAGGCTCGGGGCGCCAGAGCCCAAACTTCATAGTCTGGGTTGGCATGTTCTGAGTGGCGCGGTGCCCCAGAGCCCAAACTTCAGACTCTGAAGTGGGGCACTCTGAGAGCCACGACGCCCAAAGCCCCTGCCCGAAAAATCCCCATTTTTCTTGCTCGATTTTCAACACTAAACCCTCTAAATTCAATTGGTTATTTCCCCAAACACTTAGAATCAACTATATCATCAATATATGTAACATTCCACTCGAAATCACACCTAATTTCATGAATCAAACTCAAGAAAACTTCAACAAGAAGAAACCACAAGAACTTAAACGAATTTCATCAAAAACTCATAATCTTCTCTTTCAAAAACACAATTACGCTGAATTGAATCATGCTTGGTGCGTGAGTGAACTAACCCAACGCTATGTGATCTCACATACCTCGTAGGGATCACCTCTTGACGAAATTCACAATCTTAGTTTTAAGAATTTGACGATTCCTTGCTTTCCCCTCTCTTTTCTCTTTTCTCTTCTCTCAAAACCCTAATTCAAATTTCAAAAGCGTAAACTGACCAAATTCAGTTTAGACCCCTAAGTAATTACCAAAAACGAAATAATTTAATTGGGTATGGAAAAGACCAAAATACCCTTCCAAAATTCGGTTTTGACTTTCCATATCTAGTCAGCCCAACTTCAAATGGGCATATCTCATTTATATGAACTAGTAATTGAGAAAGCTTGGCGGCATTGGAAAGATAATTCAAAGATATGTCCTACAATATCTTGTAGAACACCTAGCTCATCCTGAGCTAGGAGTTATGGTTGTTTTAAGTTGACCCAAAACTCAAAATTAACACAACTTAACCAATATTCCAGATTTTTCATTCTTTCTTAAAATGACTCTTTCTAATTCTTTCAAATAGCGAGATGTTACATTATCCGAGTCATCCTTCATTGTTGCTCTTCTTTTGAAGGGTTTTGATGACTGACTGACCTATATCAACATTTGCTGATTTTTTAATTTTTTTGTTAATTTTTTCTCGCTTACAAAATCAGAATTTAAATCCAAATGGGGTTCCATCATTTTCCCTTTTCTCTTTTGTCTCTTTTGATTTGGAGGACTTGCAATTTTCTTTCATTTCCTTCTCTTCTCCTTTTCTGACCCTTGAACTTCAATTTGTATGTTCCATTTTAACACATTTGTTTTACCTTACATAATTGTTATGCGCATTTTAGACAAGTAAAAAACATCCAATTACATACCGCCATGTGTTTTATTATCTCCATATCATCCGGGTTAACCCAATTCTATTACGGATCCTTTAATTATTTCCCTCCAAAAATGAAAAGACTTCCGTAACCTACTCTTTGGGGAAACCTTTCAAAACAACAATCCCCCAAATCCCCACCCTTAGAAGATGAAACCTTGCGCTATTATCAATGATTTCTTCCTATTTAAAGACTAAAAATCACATTTGAAGACTAAGATCTTCAAAAAGTAAAAATTGCTTTGGTTGTTGCTGGTAAGCAAATCTTTTAACCATGCTTTGTAGTTTCTTTTTGGATGCTATATGGTTTTTCTTTTTGTTTTTTTAGTGTTTCTCATTAGGCATTTGTGATACAAGATTTAGATTTTTAGTTTTGAAATTCACTGTAAATCTTCTGATGATATTCTTCTTTCCCCTTTTCTTTTCATGTCAGTGTAAATCTAACTCATGGCAGAAGAATACATTCTTGTTCAATTCCATCATGATCATGGTGGTTCTTTTATCAAAGCTCCAAATCTAAAACATGTTAAGGAGAGAGATATGAAGGTAACTCATATCGATAAAGACCATTTTTCTTTGGTTGAATTAGGTTGTTATACAAAGGATATAGGGTATGCATCTGTTGGGGGTTTCTATGTATTTAACTCTAATTCCAATGAATTTGTTTTGTTGGAAAATGACAGACATATTTTAAATATTGTATCTCACCTTAAACGTGGTGCTTTTTTAGACTTGTTTATTAGCCATGTCGTTAATCGACCTATTTTGATGGAAGAGAGGGTCCCATTTGAATTTTCAAGCGAGCTTGGGTGGTTCAAAACAGGGAGAATTCAATAAATAGGGGGTCTAGGGGTTCATTAGGTGAACACCCTCAACTTATGGGTCAACAAACTTTTGCACACCTTCAACTTATTGCTAGAGATGCAGCAACCAGTTCATATGTTACCGAGCAAGAAGAAACAACCGATATAAGAGATGAAAATGTTAATGCAAAGAAAGATGATAGTGATTTGTCTTCAAATCTGGACAGTAGTGAATCTGAATTAGATGTTATATCTGAGGAAGATGATAGTGAGTTAGCTGAGAAGTTAAGAACAGTCAGAACAGAAAGAAGACAGAAAATTCATCAGAAAAAAAAAAGGAATGTGCTTGTTCCAACACCGGAGGTTGAGCTAGGAGTGGCTGGAGCAGACAAAGGTTTTAATGACATTAACAGGCTAAACAACAGAGACAACTATGTTGGAAGATTGGGGGGAGATGAGGAGTGCTATAGTAGCTCAGATATTGGTAGTGATGACAGTAGAGATGAGTTGGATGTTCTAGCTCAAAGAGGCATCGACTTACCGGCTAGAAGAAAGAGTAGAAAACTAAGGTTTGATCCCGATTGTCAGTTAACTATGTTTGAACTTGACATGGTCTTTGAGAGTGTTGTGCAATTTAGAAAAGTTGTGCAATCTTATGCTGTAGAGAACAAAGTGCAATTCGAACTTAAGCCTAATGAGAAGCACAGAATTAGAGTCAAATGTAAAAGCAAAATACTATACAAATGGGAGATATATGCAAGCACTGACAGGAATTCTAGTGACTTTATTGTGAAAAAGTACTACCCATTTCATCTTTGCCCTACTAAAAACAAGAACAAGTTAGCACTTTTGTGTACATTGCACATAAATTTCAAGATAGGAATGTATCTCAACCTAACATAAAACTTTGGGAGATTCAGGAATTGGTAAGGGATCAATTGGGTTTGTATGTAGGGAGGACTGTTTGTTATAGAGCCAAATGCAGGCTAATGAGTCAGTTCATGGGTGATTGGAATCTGGAATTCCCTAGATTATGTGACTATGCTGACATTATTAAGAAGACAAATCTTGGAAGTTCTTGTTGGTTTAGGATAGACAAGGATACAATTTCTGGAAAAAACTTGTTCGTGTATTTTTATGTGTGTTTTGATGCTCTTAAAAGGGGTTGGTTGGAAAGATGTACGAAAATTATTGATCTTGATGGATGCTTCTTGAAGGGATTATGTAAAGGGGAATTACTGGTAGCCGTTGGTAGGAGTGGGAACAACCAGATGTTTCCCATAGCATGGGTTGTTGTTGATCAAGAGACTAAACATCTTTGGACTTGGTTTATTGAATGTTTGATTTCAAATTTGGAGTTAGGACATGGTGTGGGTTTAACAATAATGTAGGATTGTCAAAAGGTATTCCCTCTTTAATCATTTATATTTACAACTCAAATTTTTTTTTTCTATTTTATATTGTTTGTGAAAGTTTCTAATTTTCATATTTTGTGTTGTTAGCTCGAAATTTTTTGCTGAACTTATGATGTCTAGTGGTGTTGAAATTGTTGTGGAGTTTTGAATTCAATTGGGATTCATTTTAGGTGCGGTAGTGTTTTTTATGGCTAAACTTGTGATGTTTGATTGAAGAATGAGCTTTTCTTTAGTAGTTTTGTGCTGCGATGATCTTTACAAATTAAGTTATTAATTGATGTGGTGGAAATATGTCTGTTGTAGGCGTGTAGCAACTTAGACGTGTGTTTATGAAAAAAAATTCGACACCTTCTTCTCTTCTATCACATAGAAAAATTAGTTCCGTTTGTTTAATAATAGGTAGGGAAAAGGGTCAGAAAAATACTTCACTTTGGCCGAAATTGTTGTTACAATACCAAACTTTATGGAGGACCTTTTACCCCTGCACTATTTAATCGTGTATTTTAAAAGTATATATGTCCCAACGTGGACACGTTACTATTTATGATGTCCACGTGGGCACATATATACATTTAAAATACACTATTAAATAGTGCAGGGGGTAAAAGATCATTTTCAAAGTTCGATATTGTTACAACAATTTCGGTCAAAGTTTAGATATATTTCAGACTTTTTTCCCAAATACATACAATTCTACCTAATCTTACACTTAAACCTAGCTTATTTCACAATTGAAATGTCACAACCATTCAAGTTCGACCCATTTAAAGTATTTGCATCCATAATGCAATAAGTAAGAAAATAAAATAGATAGAAAAATAGGAAAGAAGAAGAGATAGAGGAAATAAATAGGTAAAATGCCAAATATTAAGGTTAATGGGATCCATCACGCGCCTGTTAAAGGTGAGATGACAACCATATGCCAAGTCAGCATTTTGTGGTAAAATGGAATATAAAAAACAAAGTTAAAGGGTTAAAATGGAACAAAATTGAGTTAGAGTGTTAAAATGAAATTTAAAGACAAGATTAAGGAGGTGTGCATGTGTTTGGCCAACTTCAAATGAATGAGAAGGAGATGTTGACTCTTTATCGAAATGTCATAAGTTGTTTACATATCTACTATTAAGATTTTAAAAAGGGAAAATACATAAAATTACCCCTGAACTTGGCAGCATAACTTACTTTAGCACTTTAATTTTACGGGTAATGACTTACCCCCATAATCTTATTGCAAGTGAATTTAATAGCACCTTACATATACAATACAAGTTTCATACTCATGGGTGAAGAGCACTCGCGCCACCTAAGTGACACCTTGGTGCCACATCAATGACATGTCAGATAATTGGAAAAGAAATATTTTTTCTTTATTTTTACTTTCCCACATCTTTTAAAAAATTTATTTTCACTCTTCACCCACCCTCTTGCTATTTCATTTGGGTCAATTTCTTAACATCCAAAATTTCACATTGATTGATTCATTTTATTTTTCATTGATTTGTAATTATTCACTATTACTTCCATCAATACTTATATCAATCACCGTACATTTTTTTTTCCAACTAGGTGAAACTATCAACTTATATCAACAATGGAGATTTTAAATTTATGCAAAATCGATATGCTAACTTTTTAGATTTGCTGTTACTTTTCTTGTTTCACTTCTTAATGCATATTCAGGTATAGAATAAGTAACGTTTAAAGTTAGATGAATAATTATATTTTAAGAAAAATCGAATCTCAAAAGTAAAGAATAAAGAATAAAGAAAATTATGTGGGTCTTGAATGTGAATTTCTATATTTGTTTAACGAAAAATGTATAGGATGTAGAGTTTGATGAAGGAGAAAGAGGATGGGTCGGGGTTGGGGTAGGATGCGGTGGTTTGAGGAAGAAGAGACAAGCAGGGGAGGTGGGGTTTTGAGAAAGGGGTGGAGGGGTTTGAAGAAGAAGAAGAATGGGGTAGGTGGGGCTTCAATTTTTTTTTCATTATATATTGAAAAATTATATATGTGTAATATAGTGATTTTATAATATATAATGCTAGTGGGACTATTATTTTTTTAAAAAAAAAAGGATTTATGCGCCTTCAATTTTTTTGCTTTCCTTTTTTTATCACGTCATCTGTTAAAGTGGTATTAAATTCACACGAAATGAAATTAAGAGGTAAATAAATACTCGTATAATTTAAGTGCTAAAGTAAGTTGTGCTGCCAAGTTCTGGGATTTTTTTTTTATGTATTTTCTCTTTTAAAAATAAAAATGATTCACTTTTACTTGAGGCTGGTATTGTGTTGCTGTAACATTGATGTAGAATATTTCTTATGCTGTCTAATGAAACGAGTTTCCTGTTTGGACAAAAAATAAATAAAATAATATTTGTATGTATATTAAATATTATTATATCACATTTAATTATTTATTATATTTTTCTTGAGCCAAAAGATGATTTTTTGGAGCAATACTACACTACATTCACTTATTTACTCTCTTTTAGGAATTCACTTATCTACTCTCCGTTAAGCAATCTATATTCTAAAACAATACTACTGATAACAAAATTTCGCAAAAACAGTAAATTTCAAAGTTTAAATCATGTAGTGAAGAATAAAAATTAAATAACAAAAAACAAATGACTGTAAAATGTACCAGCAGAATCTATAACAATCGTATGAAACAGAAAAAAACAAAAATCGAGCCGACTGAATGCACAGTGTTCCCTTAGGGAAATTATTGCTCTCTAGTATTTGAGGTTTGAATTGAATATATCCTCCCAGAATATAACAATTTTATTCACCAGTGTATTGATACCCAAAATAATGGTGTCAGAGAGCTACTCAACGGTAGTAAAGTACACGAATAAAGAATTTGTGCAGAAGAAAGAAGAAGAAGAAGAAGTTCAGAAATTTCGTCAGTGAAAAGTCTGAAGATTCACATGTATTTATAGCCAAGAAGCACTGGTTCCGAAAGGTTGCAACCTTTCAAAATCCACACGACCATTCATGAAAGTTTGCAACCTTTCAAACTGTCGTGGCAGTTCCTGAAAGTTGCAACTTTTCAGAATAGTCATCTCCAACAATGGAAATTCAAATAAAACGGGAAAGATGTTTTAAATAAAACAGGTCGCGCAGATATGAGTCAAGTTGGGTCGTTTTTGACTAATTATTTAAATAATTAAAACATTTTGGCCATTTAATTTAATTTAATTAATTAACTAAATAATTAAAACAAACTTTGTCTAAAAAATAATCTCTCGATCATTTTCCAAAGCCAAAGTCGAGCGAGCGACAACGACGACGCGAGGGGGGTTCCTCTTTCCAACCCTTTTTACAACTAGTAGAATTGTTTTTCTATTTAAACACTTTAACTTTTCTTGCCACCAATGAGGGAGAAATGTCTTTTACTAAAGCATAAGAGAATCTTTTCAAAAAAAAAATTCTTCTTCCCTTCATTTCCCATTAATTCTTGTTATATACCCAACAATCCCCCACATTAATAGGGATGGTCATAATATAAAGGAATGCATGGACGAGTGTGTACTTTACAAGCAAGGATCAATTGCATCTGGGTAATAGGTTTCCCGTTGAACTTTTTCGTAGTGAACATATGTCGGATATACTCGGTCATTTGGTAGATGTGATATCTTTGAACCGTCGAGTTTTGGTGTATACCTAGACAACTATATGTCACACAATTAACCCTTTACCATTTATGGTTCTTACGGTTGTGTTCGTTTCAGCCATGAACACCTCCTGGTTTCATGAGTGTGTAAAGAATAAGCTTTTTACAATAACTCTCTTTGAAACGGCTTACACTTCACACTCACATAGGTGATTTCTAACCGTGTCATCGCGTAGATACACTATTTGATCTCATCTGCCAAACTTAGCAAATCATTAAATACTTTAAGCTTTATTAACTCGTTAACAAGCCTTAATGTTTTAACTTTGTTCCTGAACATTGTCTTCATCATGAGAATGGATTGAGTTTATTGATAATGTCGAACCGTCAGTCACAACTTTGTTTTTCTCCTTAAATCTAGCTCTTGGGATCTCTAGTCTACTAGGTAGAGTTATCGTCATGATGACTTGTCCTAAGCCGTAAACTCATTCTCTTAGATAATCTTTCAACTGCCTCTCTCACTAGGCCTTTCGTTAGTGGATCTGAAACATTATCTCTTGACTTCACATAGTCAATTGTGATAATTCCACTAGAGAGCAGTTGTCTTACGGTATTATGTCTCTGTTGTATATGATGAGATTTCCCGTTGTACATGATGCTCCCTGCCCTACCTATTGTTGCTTGACTATCACAATGTATGCATATAAGTCTCACAGGTTTGGGCTAGAATAGAATGTCCTCTAAGAAATATCTTTACTCATAACATGTCATCAATGTACAAACAAGCAATGGCTTCATGATTCGGAATGTTTTTAATGTAGACACATTTATCACATTCGTTAATCTTGAATCCCTTTGCCAACATTGTTTGGTCATATTTCACACATGTCATTGTTTGGGTGCTTGTTTGAGTCCATAAAGTGATTTAACAAGTTTGCACGCTTTTCTTTTTTACCAGGAACCACAAACCCCTCAGGTTGTTCTATGTAAATTTCTTCCTCCAACTCTCCATTTAGGAAGGATGTCTTAACATCCATTTGATGGATTTTAAGATCCTGCATGGGTAAGGCTAGTTTTCATAAAAGTCAACTTTTCACAAAAGTCACAATTTTTCATAAAAATCACAACTTTTCATTAAAGGGTAAGGCTAGTTTTGAAAATAAATAAATTAAAAGGGAATCCTGATTTGTGGTGGCACCACGTAGGCGAGCCTAGAGTTATATATATATATATATATAGGAACATTATTGGAAAATTGATGACATTTTGGGACATAGTCAAAGCAGCGACGGCTTCAAAGAGGATCAATTGAACAAAGTAGAACACCAAGATTTGCTTTGTCATTTCGTTGGCCTGTTAAAACGTTGAAGCAGCCTTGTCTGTTCTTTTTATTCTGCTGCAATGAGAAAATAGAGCTTTAAGGTCTTTGATCAAACAGAATTTTCACAAATTATGAATTTCTCAATAACCTCAAAACCTTAAACAATTAGTAATTTTTTTTTGTTGTTGTTTCTTGTCATTTTTAGTACTCTGTGAGATGTGAGTATCAATATGTAGGAAGAGGCCCTAAGGAACTAGTTGACTTTTAAAAAACTCCATTTCTAAAATTAATTACATATTTGATTCACAAAATTATGATAATATAACTTCATTAAAGAATTTATATTGTCTCGGTAGGAAATAGTCCATCGTTTTCCAGCGTCAATGCAATTTGAAAGTGTCTTTTAATTACAAATTAGATCAAAGAGTTTATCTATATTTAAACCACACTGGTTACTTGTTTTCTCAAAAGCAGTATTTTGAACGTTGCATAGGCATCTGGGGATCAAGATAGTACAGTATTTTGAACGTTGCATAGGCATCTGGGGATCAAGATTGTAGGCAGAAAGAGTAGTTCGGGGGACCACATTTAAGCTAAAAGGGAAACAAGAGTTTAACCACATTTAAAATATTTAAAAGGGAAATCAAGAGAGACGAAAGTTTCTCTCACCTTCTGAAGTCAATCTTTCCTAAAGTTACATGTGAACACCACATTTAAGCTAGCTCGAACTTTAACCTCTCTATTTCTTGAGACAGAAAATTGTTTTGTTTGTATGGTGGGTGGAGTAACGCCTGAAAAGGCCCCAGGCAATTGCCACCAATCAACACTATTGCAGCATTCACCGTTTCCTAGCAGGGATATCCTCCTCATCTGACTCGACATCACCATACTCCCACATTGCGCGCCTCTTTTCTCGTGCTTCTGTTTGATGCTTCTCCATCCAGAGCCTGTTGTTTCTCCTTGGGCTCCCACCTCTTCCTTTTCTCCATCCTAGCAAGTCCTTCCTGAAAATTTTACAGGTCCCTTGTTAGCACACCGCCAGTAAACAAAAAAACATAACACTAGATATTTTAATACCCAACTCTACCAGAAAAAAAAAAGGATAATCTAGGTAACCCTTAAAAGTTTTTAATCAATTGGAACGACACAAATGGATTGAACAGCCAAATGCAATGCACTGCTTCTCTACCGTAGTCCCGACGACACAAGTTTGGCAGGGCAGAGGGTAGTGAACAAAAAGAACCTAGTGGCTATTGAAAAACCCGCAGAATCCAAAAGCAATAGAAATGAATAAAATAATTACTAATATAAAAACAGCTATAATTTCGAACCTTGAGCAAAGTAGCATTCACACTGACATCACTTTCAGGATAAACCAAAGTCACCAAAAAGATTGTCCCTGTTCCTTGACCCCTAACTTTTCCACCTGAAGTGTCTTTCTCCTCGATGACAGCTTTAAATTCTTTTGGCCCACTTAGAAGAAGCTCACTTAGCGGGTATGCCGCCTCCTGGCCATAATCATCTTCGAGCCCAGGAACTTTAACATGGACAAGACTGCAGAGCTGAGCAAGACCAGGACTGGAGGACACAGATGCTTCAAGGGGCCGCAATTGACTTTACGAAACAACTTCTTGGTTACCATAATCAGCATAGAAAACTTCAAACTTGTCTTTGGAAGATTCCACAGCACCGCGAGGGGCATTGACAATCTTAAACATATTTTGAAATGAAAAATCAGAAAAAGAATATGATATGACAAGCAAAAAAATAACATAATAAATCACCTATATCCTACAGAAGACATGAAACTTCTATAACCTACAGTAATGACCCAACAGAAATATGCAAGCATTGGATTGACTAAAGAAGAAAAGGCTTAGGGGACCACTAGATGATCAACAAAGATCAATTCGAGACAAGTGCAGCAGACCGGAGAAGCTCCAAGACGAAGTAACGAACTGTTCAAAGAGCTAGGAACATTGCATGAACAGGGATTTACCTGTAATACATGTGTGTTGTGCGTAGTACCAAAGAAAACACTAAATTACCTAGCAATGTTTATGTGATGACAAGAAGAGTAGTACAGTTTAAGCAACTAGTTCATTTGATTAATGGAAAAACACGTAATTTGCATGATACGCGAAAAGTAGCAAGTGTAATATTTTGAAGTGAAAAGCAGCAATTGGAATTTTGAAGATTAACACGGTTTGACCTCATACTAGTAATTCCCATTCATATTATAGAATACACAAAGTTAGCGTAACTCAGTAATTCAAGTCATATCTTCAACTGTTTAAAAGATTATGGAACTACATAAATAAAATAAAGTAAGAGATATAGAATTATTGGATCACATACCATTGATCGGTTCCATGAATTATCAGCACTGAATTGAGCAAGAACAATATCACCCTTCTTGGGATTAAAGGCACCAATTACAGGAGCCTCCTGAAGATTTAGAGAAGCAAGTTGCTTCTGAATGGCGGCTACTTTCGGAAACCAGCTGAACGTAAAACTTACCCCCACCCAAAATTTCAGTGACCTGAGAACATAAGCGTGTAAAAGTATAGAAGTCAAACAATCATAAGACGAAATAGTATTCACAATGAATCCAGATGGTAAATTATGACAAACAATAATTAACGGAGAAGCACTAGATCTAATTGCATTACCTTCACCTCTTCCTTTTGGCGTCTTTCAGCTGCTCCACCACTGACAACTTCCTCTCCCTCGACATAATTCTCCCATATCTATATCAAGGCACTTGTTGATAAATAGTAAAGAACAAATACATGACTAATAAGTATAACAGATCTTGCTCTTGACTTCAATTTCTGCCTTTTGAGTTTTGGCAGCCTGTTCAGCTTGCATGAGGAGGTGAACTTCTGGGATTCTATCAGCTCCAAAAGAAGTTTGAAGCCTTGCTAAACCAGCTTCCAGTAGGATCACTGCCACATTAGCTCTTGATTTCCATAATGTTCCAATGAAAGTCCATGTTCTATCAACTGTTTCTACCTAGATCTATGTAGAAGGCAATAGGAAAGAAATAAGAAAGAAGTTCATATGTAACACAATACAGTGTAAGAAAGAAACAATACTACCTCAACATCTCTCTGCATTATCTTCCGCCTCATCAAGGCAATGGCTTCCTCAGAGTAGGGTTCATCACGACGTGGGCATCTCACTCCAGAAATAGAGAAAGCAATGCTGCAAGTCTCCTTGGGAATGAACAGTTTGAATCTATGACCACTGAGGACATACTCTACTACAGCAGACATCCTCCTGTTACGCTGCAAGAAAGGCAAGAAATCTCTAGCTTTCTTTGACGCTGCCTGAAAGTATAACAGAAAGATTAGTTGTTCCCTAGTGTCACATAAAAAGAGACAACCAGTGACAATGATACTAACCGTTAGCAGGTCCGTTACATGCATCACCAGAGCTTCTTTGGGAGAATGAATGCCCTTTTCCCCAGAAGTAGCACGTGATTCCGCTGAGAGAAGCGCATCATAATAGTTTGAACGTTCTTCAAAATCACGATGTCTAACAACAGTTGCAAAACCGCGGGCAACCAAAAGCTCAGCAACATTGACTCCAGCCAACTGGTTGCCTGCAGCAGATGGAGCAGGTGATGCATCATCCCCATCTTTGGATGCCAGGAATACAGTTCCAAAATCCATCACCCTTGAATCTGCACTACTGGCAGGAGCAGCAGGCCCATCTGCCATGTTGACCTTCCGAAAGTACTCCATTGAAACATGCACCTGAAAAGATATAAGGTCAGTAATCATCTCTTTCCGATTCTGTAACTCTAAAATCAGAAGAGGAGATATCAGAAAAGATAGCAATACCTGTTTTCCAATAAGGCGATTTCTCAAAAATTCCTTTGCTTCACGAGCATATGGAGCAGGCTTCTCATCTCTACGGGGATTTCCCATTTTAGGAGACCTAATACTTGAAAGATTGACTCTTCGCTCTGCTGATGGATCTCCAAATGGCAGAGAATCATCAGCTATAACAAGACAATCTCCACTGACAACCTCAACCACCTTGAAAAATCCAAGCACAAAGAATTAGAAGAGAGAGAGGGAGAGGAAAATAAGAAGGTAAACAACCCTTTGACTCATAGCTACCTTTCCTGTGAAATTTTGGTCATGAATGGCCTTGGAATTCGTTGCTGGAGCTACATAGTTCATCCAGATTCTTAAGCATGTCTTTTTGGCCTCAAGCTCAGCAGTTTTCAGCTTCTTCTTGGCTTCACCTTCCTGCATGTTTGCACTCCAATCAACGTATTTAGCATAGCCCTATGCAAAAGGAAAGGGGAGGGCATAAACAATAGATTAGATTGACCTTTAAAGTTCTAAAACAAAAAAAAAATGCATTTCCTTTTCTAGAATTAGGAGGAACTAGCCAGTCACCGTCAAGTAAGTTAACTAATTGAAAATTAGTGACGAGCCTAATAAACAGTCTTTATTCTACAACTTCAACTTCATAAAAGAAAAGTTTAGTGATGAAAATTACGGCAAGAGAAAGTTAATACATTTAGCTGAAAGAGGATCCCTTGCTAATCCACATAAAGAAACCAAGAGATGGTACAAAATGAGAGACAGATAATGCCCACTGAATGTAATGGCAATAACGACTATGATAGGGAGCACACACTAGTGTACAGGTAATAGAGACTATGATAGGAAACAGTACATAATGCACACAGATGCATAATATTGAAGACAGCATTTGTACCAATACTGACCAGCAAAAAGAGGGGACTAACTGTGTTACTAAACGAGATATAAGCCACTTATGTTGAGCATATTGATGCATAAAATTCTGAATTACCGAAAATCTATAAGTAAATAAATAATCTTTACAAGACCCAATCAACAAGAAAGCCCCATCTATGGTTAAGACAGTTCCAATTTCTTGGAGAAACGTATCATAAAAAGATAACAAAGTATGCCTGTGTACCAACTACAGTGCCCTTTTAACAACCTCAGTTTCTTATAAGACACAAGTTCTAAAGTATCAACAGTAGTATGTCTATCACGTACATTTTCAATAAGCTCCAATCCCAGGTCCTTTGCCGATTCTCCATCAGGGTAGTACACTGAGCCAATTAGATTGCTATACTTATCAACATCCTCCAGGACAATTCGAACCTGTATGTTAAACTACATTAGGAAAAGGGTAAACAGGAAACACAAATCATTAAGAGCTAACGAATACAATCTCACATCTCTATTTAAGACACAGGTTTCAGTAAAACTCTGCCATAAGGATCACGAGAAACTTCTGTTACAGATGCTGCTGAAGATGCCAACCTCTGTGCTGATGTCGGAGTTGCACGAGGTTCAGTAATTGATTCGTTCATCAGAGGTAACACAAGTATTAATAATAGTTTCTGATGTTGCTCTTCTTCCCATAGTTGGTGCCTGTTTATTGAAACAAAAGGGTAAACGAAATGGTAAACTAACAAGATCTGGTCAAAAAAAAAATTTAACTTGTATTGCATTAACCTGTATTCCAGCAACGAACACTTGAATGAACTGGAAGTCTGGAAGCAAATACACTCACAGAATACTTCCATCACGAACCTGCTCAACAAATGCTTCTATAAGCTTACCTTTACCTCGCTCCAATAGACCCATTGCATCAAAGTTACTAGCATCACCGATCACAGATGGAGGTAGATTCCTAATAGATGCCTCAGAAGCACCAGGTGCCTGAAAACAGCAGAATGCCAGGAATTACTGACCTTGCAAAAATAGGAAGCCAAAAAAACAAGCTTGATAGCAATATGTGGAACACTGAACTAAATGGACAAAGATACTATGCAAAAGATCCACCAGCCAACACAAACCACAGTGACAGGCACTACCCATAAGAGATTACAGTTTGGATTAGACCTAGACATTTAGTTGATAGTCTTTCTACTTGAAAGAATAACAAATAAAAGAAAATGAAACAGAATTATCTGATACACCCACTGTTGCAGCACACATCCTGAAGTGCTACCATCAAAACTCAATACATTCTAGATTAAATCTTGTAGCTCAAGGAGCATTGCAGAAAGAAGTAGACACAAAATGGAAAACAAACATGCTCAAAAACAGCTCGAAAGTGTAAGGGATCAAAAAAGGAGAAGTAAACCGCTTCTTAGTGTTTCAGTCTACAGAAAAATATCATCTTCCTTGGCTCAACCCATCTCATCCAAAAGAAGATAAAATGGTGAAGTTCACAATAATTGTCCAGTAATAAAAACGCATCAGAGACAATGAGAAACACACCCTACTCCAACGACCTAGACCTTGTTGTTTGGCTTGTTCTTCAGCATCTTGCAGCTGTTTTAAATAGGGATTATCATCTTTCTGTTGACTCTGCTCCCTGACCTGGTTCCATCAAAAATAATCATTTCATGATACAAAATATAATGGGAAACAAGTGACCTCCTAAAGATTAAAAAGGATGCATTTAAATCTAATACTACTAAAAGAAGAATATATATATATATATATATATATATAGAGAGAGAGAGAGAGGATCAATGCAAGGACACGTTTCCAATGCAAAGCTTCCTCAAGAAGTCTCTGCTTTGCCATGCAAATGGCTCATCCACTCCACCACGACGTGCCTACAAGTGGAAAGCCAGATTGAGTAATGAAAAAAGAGATACAAATATAGGAGCATTTTGAAAATATGGATCATAAAAAAGGTAAGGTTTATTAGTGCATGTCATACCAATCGTGGAGCCATTAGAGATCCTAAGGCAATAGATTTTTCAGAAGGGATTTCAGCCTTGGAACTACCCATTATAACCAAACTGCCACCAGAGGGAACAGCTTTCACTCTTCCCTTCAACCATCCTGTTGATGCCATTTTAACTGCTAAATGCCTGAGATTAACAATCCAAGTAAGGAACAAAATTCAATCGAGGCAGGAATCATACTGCGTACACCAAATGAAAAGTTCTCATCAACCAGGTAGACATGCAAAAACAAAATAAGCCACAGCCACACTTTTCAAGGGCCCTCTCTTTTGGTAAAGAAGAATCAAAACCTTTAATATGAGTGAGGCCTAATAACTAAAGATTTGGTAGAATAACAAGAAACATGGACAAAGTAAATGAAATCAAAACAAAAAAAATGAATTTTGTTATAGATCTCTGCCGAAGTAAAGTTGTTGAAATTGCTAAATAAAATAACAGCCAACTTAATTATGTTCTATAGATTTCAACTAATATTCAATAACATCTAACCATAACTACTACTTTCAATGACTCGTGAAAATGAAACTAGATCATTATTGTCGCAGTGTATGTTGATGATATTATTCCAACAGGAAACAACAAGCAGAGCTACAACATCTAAAGGAATCTTGAATTCACAATTCAAGATTAAGAACTTGGGTGATCTACACTATTTTTTAGGACTTGAAATCGTAAGAGAACCAACAGGCATGATAGTAAGCCAAAGAAAGTGTACTCTAGAACTTTTGAATGAGTTCAATTGTGATCATTTACCTCTTGTGACTTCTCCACTCGATCCTTCTTCCAAACTGGATTTCTCCACTGGTGAATTGCTCACTGATCCAACTTCAATTTCGGAGGCTGCTTGGTAAGCTCAACTAGATAGAGAATTATAGCACAGGAACAAAGAGAAAATAACCATAACAATACTGAGAAACTAGAAATAGTAGAAACAATCTTGTTTCTCAAAACAATAGAAACTTCATACAACTTCATACTTCATAGAAACAACTATTCTTTATGGAAACCGTACAAACTTCATATTTCATAGAAATACTCAATTAAAAAACGGCAAAAAATATTTCTTCTATAGATTTCTTCTAGTTCTCTTCTAGGTCCCCTCATGCTCCAGCTAATCAGTCACAACGAGTAATATGTTTCATATGTTCCCTCACACTAAACCATCTTCCACATTCAAAGCTGCGCGTGTGATATAACTTGAAATGAATAATCCAGGCGCACACAGAAGGAAATTCCATTTGGCAGTTAACACAAAACAAAGATCGAGCTACTGCAATGAGCTCAACTTCCTCTTCCATTTGAGCAATTTCAGCTATATCTACTGGGTGAAAAACCTCCTGATCCAGAACAAAATCTACTCGTCCAGACACCGATGGAGCCGATGCTGGAGACAGTGATGCCGTGCTAGAGAGAGAGACGACGCCGGTGCTGGAGGCAGAGACGACGCCGGTGCTGGAGCGAGAGACGACGCCGGTGCTGGAGCGAGAGACGACGCCGGTGCTGGATCAGCACAGACGATGCCGGTACTGGAGCGAGAGACGACGCCGGTGCTGGAGACGTAGGCGGGGTAGAGAGAGACGACGCCGGTGCTGGAGAGAGACGACGCCGGTGCTGGAGGCAGAGACAACGCCGGTGCTGGAGCGAGAGACGACGCCGGTGCTGGAGGCAGAGACAACGCCGGTGCTGGAGCGAGAGACGACGCCGGTGCTGGAGGCAGAGAGGATGCCGGTGCTAGAGAGAGAGACGACGCCGGTGCTGGAGCAGCACAGACGATGCCGGTGCTGGAGCGAGAGACGACGCCGGTGCTGGAGAGAGACGACGCCGGTGCTGGAGGCAGAGACAATGCCGGTGGTGGAGGGAGAGACGACGCCGGCGCTGTAGACGACGCCGGTGCTGGAGGCAGAGAGGATGCCGGTGCTGGAGACGTAGGCGGGGTAGAGACGCCACTGCGTTGAGCTGCTTTAGTCATGGTTAGTTACTTGACGTATTCTCCACGCTATGGACTAGTGAGACACCATTAGTATTTTGACACTTGGTTGTGGACCCATTTATATACTTTGCAAACGAAATAAAATGGGGAAAAGATACTCCTCCGTCCCTAATTTTATTTGTCCATTTTTAAACTGACACATTTATTAAAAAACAAAAAATTGAAATAGTAGATTTATTATTTTACCCTTTTAATTATGAAAGGAATGAATTAAAAATTTAAGATTTTCAAGTTCTACTTTTTTTCAAAGTAATTAATTGAGTATAATAGGTACAAAAAAAATTGTCCTTTCTTAATTAATGGACAAGTAATTAAGGACAACCAAAAGAGGAAATATGAACAAGTAATTAGGTACGGGAGTATAAACTATTAACTAACTATATTAATTTAACAAAATAATTGAGTGAAACAAAATTTAAAAAAATTGAGACGATTTTCTAGTATTTATAAAATGTACTAATTACATACATAATTATATAAAACCATATATATTATCTAAAAGTCATAAAAAAAAAAAGACAAAATTACTTTAAAATAATTTGATTTTTTTATATAAAAACTAATTATTTTAAATCATTTGAAATTTAAAAGGTTTGATGATTAATGTATATAATGGATGACAAAAATTGGGTGTCAACAGATGAAACAATAAATATTAAAACGTGGGTCGAAATTCATGTGGTTTGATTTTTCAAAAGTAAACGTGACAATAATATTTTGGGAGAGAGTGTATATTCTCTTCATTTTTCTGTCTCATTCTGATGCAAGATATTTGTCTAAAATATCACGTGCATCGCTTCTTCGAAAGCTTTCCACCTAGAAGCATGTCGGTTCTTTCGTGTACTGCTCTCATAGGTAGGGGTGGCAAATGGTTGAATTGGATCGGATTTGGATGGATTGAATATGGATCGAGCAAAAATTACATAAAACTATGGGATTTATGTAATTTACCCAATAGAATATGGGTAAATATGGATTCGGTCAAATATGGTTTGGGTAAAATGGTTCCAATCCATTTAAAAAATATATGTTTTTCAAAAAAAAAAATTACCCCCTCCCCCCCCCCCCCACCTTCCA
>JAJOOR010012100.1:0-27737 GCA_036250505.1 Solanum acaule
TTATTAGTAGCTCCCACAGTTCTGTCAGACTCTATTGCATTGACCATATTTCAGTACAGTCAGTATTCAGTCTCAGCATGTTATAAATTTGGTCATTGCATCAGTTAGCTCAGTATTTAGTATTTTCAGTATCTACAACATGTTCAGATTATATCATTGCTTTATTGCTTTGTTCAATTATATGTTATTTCAGCTTTACTTTATCCTGCATGCTCAGTACCTCTCAAGTACTGACGCATACGTGCCCTACATCTTCTCGTTCAGGTTCTCAGCATCCAGATCACACTTAGATCGGTTCGTGATCTCCAATTCAGCAGAATCAGTGGTGAGTCCTCATTCTCCGAGGACAATAGTCATGAGTTTCTTTTCAGTATTGTAGTCCTTTAGTTTCAGTTTTGCTAGACTACCTGGGGCCTGTCCCAACATTTCTAGTCAGTTAGAGGCTATTTTCAGACATAGTTAGATTCAGCATAGTATTGAGTTAATATTTTCTTTGTATTAAACTCATCAGTTTTCATTCATCTCAGTTATAGTATATGGGTATTCCCCATCATTTCAGACTTACTTTATGATTTAGCTTCCGCATCAGTTATTAGTATCTTTAGTATGCTCATGATCATGCTAGCAGGGTTAGCTTGTGATCACTTGTGGTCCTAGGCCCCGTGTCCGCGTCTCGGGGTAGCTCGGGGCGTGACATTCGGGATAGTGGTGAACGTCCCGGTTGGATGTTGCCTAATGTTTTTGATGAATTGGGTTAGTATTGGAACACAGAAAAGTTTAAGGCAATATCAGATCAAGCCAAAAAGGCTAGAGGCAGTCTTAATGGTGGCTCGTTGCACACTGGAGGTGCAAAGACGGTTGGAACAATTGCACGAGAGATGGTAAATTCTAATTCAAACTTTTAAATAAAGAACTAGTTGATTTATATATATCGTTATAAATTTCAATTTTTATTTATAGGAAAAAGAATCGGGACACACTCCTATTGAACCAGAGGTTTTCAAGAAGACTCATATCAGGAAGAAAGAAAATGAGTCGGATCCGAATGAGGGGGTGGAGGAAAGGGCCAAACGAACTTGTGTAAGTTATTTAATATGAATAATATATATTAATAGTGAATATATTTATGATATGTATATATATTGATGTCAATTTTTATATTTAATATGCAGAATGACTTTCATCAGTACGTTGCTGAGAATCTAGATAGTTCGGTCCAATTGACACTTGAACTGTCCACCCAAATTTGGAAAGAAAAAGTGGTAGGGGGACACACAAGGGTAGAAGCTATGGTCTAGGCTATCGAAATGATGTTAGACGACTCTAGTGAAACTTAGAAGGTATTGGATTGTCACGTCAAGCTGAGGCACTTGACGATGTTCAGATTGCTACTATGTTGGATCAAATAGCTAAACTTCCAGCGGCACTAGAAGAGTCGGAGCAGAGAAGAGTAGCTGAACAAGAAAGCATGACTGAGACCGTTCAGTAAATCAAAGAACAAGTGATGAACTTCGCTCGTAGACATACTACTTCGGCTCCCGATGACACCGACGATGAGAGTGATTATGTAGATCTCACTCCCTTGTTTAGATCTCTCAACATTTATGATTTAGATACTTTTGAATGTTAATTTAAGTTAGTTGTTTTATGTTTTGTTTAGATTATTTATAATTGTGTGTTTGATTGGGTTGAATAGTGTAGAATTGAATTGAATTGCATTTGCAGGTGGGCAGCAGAAACTGCCAGCTGCTGCTGTCAAAAATAATGCAGAAAAAGCGACGGACAGCGTGGTTTAGTCCGTCGCTTCTCTAGGATTTTCAAAAATAAAATTTCCAGAAAAGTGACGGACTGCATCGCCTTTTAGAAATAAAAAAAATTAAAATTAAAATAAAGCGACGGAGTCCGTCGCTTTTTGAAAAGCGTTATGTTAAAAAGTGACGGAGGTGACTGCATCACTTTTCTGTCAATTTTGACCAAAAAAGGGACTCAGTCCGTCGTTTTTTGAGAATTTTTTAGTAGTGTAGTAAGTGGTTAGCCGAGTTACCAAACAATTCCATCACATCATGGGAGGAGTTGATTATAGCATTTAACACAAGCTTCTTTCCTCCATCAAGGATAATGAAACTTAGAGATGAAATTCAAGGTTTCAAGCGACTGGAGGGGTAACCCATCCATGTAACGTGGGTGAGGTTTAAGACAATCTTACTTAAATGCCCAACTCTTGGGCTACCAAATGATTTGTTACTTCAATTTACAGGAGTCTTGATTCGGTTAATAAAGGAGTGGCTGATCAATTGGTACGAGGAGGAATAATGTTACAATCATTTGAGGTAGCTTCATTTCTTTTTGATGACATGACTAGAATAAACCAAGTGTGGTACACCCAAGAGGATCAAGTCTCTCCATTTTGTTTTGGATTAACGCAGGAACAACTTGATAAAGAGAGAGAGAGGGATGAGAACATCCAGAAGATGTTGACCCAATTGGAATTTCTACAAGAGCACATGAAGTGGACATGTGGAGTGTTTTGAGTTGAGGAGGGTTCTTCTTTCGGTTACTCGAGGCCGGGGGAAAATCAAGGTTGGAACTCCAAGAGATATGAGGAGGGTTTCCACCCACACTATCTACAGCGAGGCGGAAATCAAGGTTGGAACTCTCACAAGGTAGAAGAACAAAGGATATACTATCAAGATTGGGCTGAGCAAAGTGATTATTGGAGAAAGGAAGATAATAATGATGAGAACCATATTCACTCGAGTGAGAGCCCAAAAAACAAAGGGAGTGCAAGTAGTCCCCGGGTGAATGACTTGTTGTCAGGCATTCTTGATAAAGTTGAAGGTTCAGATGATTTGTTATAGGGGATGGAAGATGACTTTTCATCATTGAACAGTAAAGTGAACTCTCACGCCAATGCCATCAAGTTAAGGACAATTGAGTTTATTATCAGCTCAACTGAAACCAAATATGACGATGAAAGATGACGATAGAGGGCTGGTTGTGGTTACTCAAAGCGGAAAGGTAGCAACAGGTAATGTCATGGGAAATGAAGATGCTCAAAAGCATAAAGAAGATAAAGGCATAGAGGATAAAGAGTTACTTATCCATAAAAGCATTGACAAAGAACCATAAAATGAAGTGGAACAACACATTCCAATTTCGAAAGTCATAACCAAAATACCCTCCCCCCCCCCTCCCATTTCCCTAATGCTTGAAGAAGAAGAATGAAGATGAGAAGTTCAAGAAGTTCTTGTCGGTTTTTAAGACATTATCAATTAATCTCCCCTTTGTGGAGGCATTGTTGGAAATGCTGGGATATGCCAAGTTCATGAAAGAGTTAGTCACAAAGAAAAGGAGCTTGGATTTTGAGACAATTGAATTTCCCATAGTTGCAGTGCAATTATGACTAAAGAGCTGATAAAAAAAAGAGAAGATCCTGGGGCATTCACCATTCCTTGCACTATTGGCATGTTCAAATTCGCTAAAGCTTTATGCGATTTGGGGGCAAGCATCAACTTAATGCCCTATGCGATATACAAACAACTTGGGTTGGGTGAACCAAAAGCAATCACAATGAGACTCTTAATGGCTAACCGTTCAATCAAACATCCTGTGGGGATACTTTACAACATCTTGGTGAAGGTTGATCGGTTCATTTTCCCATTTGATTTTGTCATTCTTGATTGTGAAATAGATGCTGAAATTCCCATTATTTTGGGAAGACCATTATTAGCAATCGGAAGAGCATTTGGTGGATGTTGAAAGCAGAGAATTGAAGTTTCTGGTGAACGAAGGTAACCTTCAATGTTTGTAAGGCAATGAAACACCCAAGTGATATCCATGTGGTGTGCACCGTTGATGTTATTGATAAGGCGGTGGTGTTAACATGAGCCATTTGATGTTCATAAGTGAACCTCTTGAAGTCGTGCTTGCTAACTATGATGAATTTGAAATTCAAGGCTATGAAGAGGTAGTAACTGGTCTTTCAGGCATGGGAGTGTATTCAAAGACTCCATTGAAAATGGACATTGATTTGAAAAATAGAGAGAGTCCTCCCGCAAAGCCATCAACTGAAGCACCACCAAATCTGGAATTAAAAGCACTTCCACCCCATCTCCGGTATGCTTTCTTGGGGGCAAATAACACTCTACCGGTGATCATTGCGGCTGACTTACTTGAATGGCAATTGAAATTGATTCTTGAGGTGTTACGAAGACATATCAAAGCTATAGGTTGGACCATATCTGACATAGTGGGCATTCCTCCCAATATCTGTACTCACAAAATTCAGGTTGATAGTAAGTGTAAGCCGAGTGTTGAACCCACTAATTCAAGAAGTAGTGAAAAAGGAAATAATAAAGTGGTTAGACACAAGTGCGATCTACCCTATTACGGATAGCAAATGGGTAAGCCCGGTGCAATGTGTGCCAAAAAAATGGGGTATCACAGTGGTCCTGAATGAAAAGGGGAAACTTGTATCTATGAGGCCGGTGACCGGATGGAGGGTATGCATGGATTACCGAAAGTTAAACTCATGGACTGAAAAAGATCACTTTCCCATTCCTTTCATGGATCAAATGTTTGATCGACTCTCAGAAAGAGGTTGGTATTGCTTTTTGGATGGGTATTCCGGCTACAACCAAATCTCCATTGCTTGGGAAGACCAAGAGAAAACCACCTTCATATGTCCCTATGGGACTTTTTCCTTTAAAAGGATGACATTCGGATTATGCAATGCCCTGGCAACCATCCAACGTTGCATGCTATCTATTTTTGCCGACATGGTGGAGGATTCAATGGAGGTATTTATGGATGACTTCTCGGTTGTGGGTGATACTTTTAAGGCATGTTTAGAACACTTAGGACAAGTTCTCCAAAGATGTGTGGAGACAAACATGGTCCTCAATTGGAAAAAATGTCACTTCATGGTTAAAGAAGGGATAGTACTTGGTCATAAGGTGTCGCAAAAGGGGCTGGAGGTTGATAAAGCGAAGATTGAAGTGATTGAGAAATTACCACCACCAATTTCGGTGAAGGGGGTTCGTAGTTTCTTAGGTCATGCCGGTTTCTACCAGAGGTTCATGAAAGATTTCTCAAAGATTGCACATCCTCTATGCAAACTCTTAGAGAAAAAGGTGAAATTCCAAATAGATGATGCCTGTATAGTGGCTTTCCGTGCTTGAAGGAGAAATTAGTATCCACCCCGGTCATTATTAGTCCTAATTGGTCAGAATCTTTCGAAGTAATGTGCTATGCAAGTGGAATGACATTGGGTGTTGTGCTGGGGAAAAAATGCAACAAACTTTTTCACCCAATTTACTACGCGAGCAAGACTTTAAATAGTGCTCAATGTAACTATACCATTACTGAACAAGAGTTGCCTGTGGTAGTTTATGTTTTTGAGAAATTCTGGGCATACATGTTAGGCACTAAAGTAATTGTTCACACTGATCATGATGCACTTCGTTACCTAATGGCAAAGAAGGATGCAAAACCAAGATTGATAAGCTGGGTGCTACTATTGCAAGAATTTTACTTTGAGGTCAAAGATAGAAGAGGTTGCGAAAATCAGCTACCTAACCACTTATCAAGGTTAGAGGACAAAGAGAATGACGAGCCTGAGGTTGATATAGATGATTCCTTCCCCGATGAACAAGTGTTTGCGATAACTCTTAAACAAACTCCCTAGTCTGCAGATTTTGCCAATTACATAGTGTGCGGATTAATGCCGAAGGAGCTGAAATTCTACCAACAAAAGAGGTTCATGTTCGACGTTAAAAAGTACTTTTGGGATGAACCATACTTGTTTCGAGAGTGTGAAGATTAAATCATTAGAAAGTGTGTTCCGGAAGAAGAAGTGGTAGAAATTCTCTATGCTTGTCATGTTTCACCGGTTGGGGGACATAATAACGGTGTGCGTACAACAACTAAAGTTCTCCAAAGTGGCTATTACTGGACATCCCTTTACAAGGATGCGCATAAATTTGTGAAGAAATGCAGTCAATGCCAGAAGCAAGGTGGAGTGTCTAAAAGACACGAGTTACCCCTTATTCCCATTTTAGAAGTTGACCTATTTGATGTTTGGGGAATCAATTTCATGGGCCCATTTGTGAGTTCCTTTGGTAATAAGTATATCTTGGTGGCAGTATATTATGTTTCTAAATGGGTGGAAGCTGTTGCATTTCCAAACAATGAAGGGAAAAGTGTGGTTCAATTTCTGAAATGCTACATCTTTGCTAGATTCGGTACTCCTCGAGCTATCATTAGTGATGGTGGATCCCACCTTTTCAATAAATGGTTCTTAGCTGCATTGAGTAAGTATGGGTGAAACACAAGGTAGCAACTCCATATCATTCCCAAACAAGCGATTAAGTTGAATTGTCAAACCGGGAGATCAAGAACATCTTGGCTAAGACAGTGAATGCTAATAGGACTGATTGGTCTCGACAGCTTGATGACGCACTATGGGTGTATCGCACCGCATACAAAACTCCAATCGGTATGTCTTCATATCAGCTAGTTTTTGGAAAGTCTTGCCATCTACTAGTCGAATTAGAACACAAAGCAATGTGGGCATTAAAAGCTCTGAATTTGGACTGGACAAAAACCTCAAAGAGAGAGTAGAGCAGTTAAACGAGTTGGATGAATTTAGGTTTAAAGCTTACGAAAGTTCAGCTCTCTACAAGGAAAAGATGAAGAAGTGGCATGATGCTAAAGTACTTAAGAGAGAGTTCAAGGTGGGAGATTGGGTGTTACTATACAACTCCCGACTTAGACTCTTTCCCAGAAAGCTAAAGTCTAAATGGTTAGGACCATTTAGAGTGACACAAGTATTCACAAATGGTGCCATAGAAGTTGAGGGTCAAGAAGGACATGCATTCAAGGAGAATGGGCACCATTTGAAATTATACTTTGGAGAATGCCAGGAGATTTCTTTGATTGAGGTGGTGTACCTGGAAGATGCCTGAGAGCATTTCCATGTCGTACCACGACGTTAAATAAGACACTTCTTGGGAGGCAACCCAAGTGTTAGTATTTTAAAATAATGTGTGTTGATTTTGCAAGAGCTGGATCATGAGCGAGACAAAAGTGCTATTTGCGAGTCTTCGAACCCTTCAACGAGCACAATTTGGTTTGCCTTATGGACCTAAAAAATGGGGCTAAGAATCTGGAACATTCAGCGGGATACCTTCACCATTCGGTGAGTCACCGATGTGCTTAGGCGACTCAACTTTCCTAGCCCTTTTTCTTCAACATTGATAATGTTCCTTAAGGATCACCCGGCGTTGTTCTGAGTCCATTATGCGAGTCACTGAACTGTTTGGTGACCTCCTACATCTTCGCCGATCTTCCCTTCTCTGAGAGTGCAGCCCACTGGAATTAAGGGCGATCTGCAAAACATTGGGCGCATCGCCGAAGTGTTCGGTGACTGGTTCACTCTCTCGCCAACTAGGCGCTTAGTGAAGATTCCTCGTTACCCTATTCTACTTGTTTACACACTAGAATGTTATCATTTCTTATTAATCTTTCTTTATTATTCTTATTTTGTTTTATTTGCTGTCAGCCCCGCTCTCTACACACATTGAGGACAATGTTGAATGCTTTTGGTGGGGGTTGGCAATTGGTCAGTGAACCCCCTCCTCTTTGTGCCACCTCTATTGTTTGTGGTTGAATATTACTGTTCTTTTGCAAATTTGAGTATCGATTTTGATCAAATCCTATGACTTGAACAGTGTTCATAATCAAACAAAAATGAATATGCGGCTAAGATGAGGCCAAATGAAGTTGCATAGACAATATGTGCACTTTTTGCAGCTCGTTGTGACTAGCCAAATATCACATTGAGTCTCTTGTGAAGAAAATTGCACACTAGCGAAAGTATGGAGTCTTGTTTGACATTGGTGTCAATGGCTTGTGTGTGATGAGCTTACCATGAACCATGTGTGATGACACCTAGAATATGCCTCTTTGGTCCGGTTAACTAAGTGATTCAGTATCATGATATGATCTTAGTCAATTTTGCAGAGTGTGAAACAATTTGACGTTATACCTCTTTTGTGGTCCACCTTGTGAGTGTGTGAACTCCGTTTGAACACCCTTTGAGCCTAAACCTTTTCTTGGAAGAGACTTCATGAAATCATGACCTTTCTTGATCCATTACCCATAATCCTCATGATTTGTGGTTTGTGTGTATAGCCAACTTAGGCCAAAAGCCTAAGTTGGTGGTGTGGTGAAAAGAAAAGGTAAATCAAGAAGTGCAAGAAAGTCCCCTTTGACCCATGGTTTGAGAAAAATGGAACCCCTCCATATAAAAAGAAAGAGAACAAAAAAGTTGTAGAATAAAGTTGTGAAAATGCAAAGAAAATGGGGTATCCAACAATCCATGGAAGATGAATAATGGGGTGACTTGTGAGCACGAAAAACGAAAATGATGAAAAGAAGGAAAGAAAGTGTTGTTCACACCACATTTCAAGAGGATTGAGCCATTGAGCCTAAATGAACATAACTGTGCACTCGGCCCCGTTACAAGCCTTGAAAAAACCTTTTTGATCTTGAGTGAGCTGAAACAATTGTTGATTGGAAAAAAAGGGCAAACCTATAGGTGAAATCATTCATTGTGTTCATCTTTGTGAGTGTGAGCGTTTCATTTGATTTCAGAACTTTAAATTGTGAACCATTGTGTGTGAATATGGAATCATTCCTTGTGTGAGGGCATGGGTACCTTTGTTGAGCTTGAACTTACATTTGAAGCAAGTATTGTGAAGTTGAGAATCTTTGATAGTGGTGAGTTACAACTTGAATCTTTGAGCGCACAATTGATCCTTGCATGAGTAAGTTGAGTCTTTTTGTGTGCATTCATGATTGAGTCTTGTGTAGCACTGTTTGAGACATCCTTTGTGAACTACTGAACATGAGTTTTACTTGAGGACAATCAAAAGTTTAAGTTACGGGTGTTGATGAGTCCACTATTTGGACTCATTTAGGTCTTTATTTTAATAGATTTAGTGTCTTTAAATGTATGTTGTGTCCCAATAACTGATGTAAAATCCCTGATTTTTAGGTATTTGGATTTATGAACGAAGAATGGATACTAATGTGCAAAAAGGAACAAAGAAAGCTAAAGGAATGAAGAAATGAAGACCTGGTGATCGCTGATGTCACTCGGCGAATTGCAAAATTTCCATGATACTGCCTAAAGTTACAGAATTATGAAGCTGAACTGGAGGTAATTTCGGTGAGCAGCAAGTCCTTTCGGCGTGTCGCCAATCCATTCGGCAAAGGATGACCAGGTCACCAAAAGTGTTGAAGAAGATGCAAACAAGTGCTGATGGGTGAGATAAAAAGAAAAGGTGCGACTCGGAGAATTAATTGGCTATCCCGATCTAGATCGCCTATGTAACACCCCGTACCCGAAAATAGACCAGATTGCAGATTTCTGGTGTTGAAGGTGGCACTCACGGGCACCATCCACGGACCATAGGAGGACCCATAGTCCGTCCTACAGGTCCGTGGTTCGTGTCAGCAACCTCCCCCAGAACTCAGCCATAAATTTGGCCAAGTGTTGAACCACGGCCGGACCTACGGTCTGTAGGTCAGGTAATGGACCGTGGATCGATGCCCCTAAATCCCAACTTCAGTTTCGATTGACGGTTGACCAGCACGGACCATAATTCGATGCACGGTCCGTAGGTCTGACCGTAAGTGAGGGTAGCAGCCAGTTAGATGAAAATTGTTGAGTGGGTCAACTTCAGATGGTCATAAATTTTAGCACAAAAGGCATTATGTCTCCCATGAACTATGATATGATAGATAATTGAATCCTCTTTCCAACGCCACCGAGTTTGTTAGAATCCGACCTCCGAGTGAAAAGTTATGTTCATTTTAGTAAAGCCCTGTCGGGCAGACTCGACCGACGACTCCAATCGACGGTCCGTAGATTGAATGACGGCCTGTCAGTCCCGTCCGTCAGTAACTCCGACAGAAATTAAGTTAGGGGTCTTTTGGTCTTTTACTATTTCATTTAACCCCTAAGATACATCGTTTAGACCCTAAATCATGAGGTTTTAGTCAGTTTAAGCCTAGAAACATAACTAGAACTTACCTTAGTCAAAATCATTAATCAAACTTAGAAAACTTAGAACGTAAGAGAAGAAGAGAGGTCAAGACCCCTAGTTCAAGAATGCAACAAGGTTCCATCACTTCCCGCCCCGAAATCTAAAGATTTCTCCGTGGAATTCGTCACCAGGTATGTGGGATTTCGCTAGTGGGTTCCTTTCGCCCATTGAGTCCCTAAAATTCAGTCAGATTCTTGATTCCCTTATTATGAATAGACCTAGGGTTTCTAGAATTACAGCAAATCATCATGAATTAGTTATTAACATGTTTCAAATCAGATTATCATGTTATTACATCGTTTCTTTCATGAATTTCAGAACCTTAGCTATTTATTTCTTTAGTTCTTGAATTACACATGCTAGGTCAGATATTTCAGTATTCAGTTATACATGCCTCAGTTTATGAATGCATCATTATCAGATTAATTATTGCATTCTCAGATTGCATGTTCAGTTCGCGCTATCTAGTATTTACAGAAATTCAGTCATAACCAGTTAAATACTTAATTCATTGGGAGTAGCCAAATAGTCCCAGAAATACGAGCCACATAGCTGTAAGTCCCTTCTGTGGGCAACATCATTTTAGTGATCACGCCAGCATGCCTCTACACCTCTGACAAGGTGTATTGGGTCCTCTCGATGGGGCGTATACATCGAACTCCACATTTAGCTCATGTGGTTTTATGTCGGTTATTAGTAGCTCCCACAGTTCAGTCAGATTCTATTACATTGACCATTTATCAGTAAATTCAGTATTCAGTCTCAGCATGTTATAAATTGGTCATTGCATTCAGTTAGCTCAGTATTCATTATATATATCATGTTCAGATTATTTCATTACTTTATTGCTTTGTTCAGTTATAAGTTATTTCCGCTTTACTCTATTATGCATGCTCAGTACCTTTCAAGTAATGATGCATACGTGTGCTACATCTTCTCGTGATGTTGGTTCAGGTTCTCAGCATCCAGATCACGCTTAGTTCAGTTCCCGATCTTCAGTTCAGCAACTTCAGTGGTGAGTCCTCACTCTTCGATGACTAGTGACATGTTTATATTTATTACTTTTAATCCTTTAGTTCCAGTTTTGCTAGGTCTAGTTGGGGCATGTCCGAACGTTTCTAGTCAGTTTGGAGGCTTATTTCAGACATAGTTAGATTCTGCTTATTATTGAGTTCATATCTTTCTTGTATTAAATTCATCAGTTTTTCAAATATCTCAGTTATAGTATATGGGTACTCCCCATCCTTTTCATTTTATTTATGATTTAGCTTCCGCATCAGTTTATTATCTTTAGTACGCTCATGATCAATGCTAGCAGGGTTAGCTTGGGATCACCTGTGGTCCTAGGTCTCGTGTCCGCATCTTGGGGGTAGCTCCGGGCGTGACAAACCTGGTATCAGAGCATTAGGTTTAAGTGTCCTAGGATGTCTGAAAAGCCGCACTAAGTAGAGTCCTTTTCATGGGTGTGAAGTGCACCACATCTAATGAGAGGGAGGCTACGAGGTGTTTTTGGAAAACTTCACTCTCTTTGTTATTCTTATCGTGCGTTGGTATGATCTCCTTTCTAATCCGTCGTTATGCGCTTAAGATCATGCCTCCTCGTAGAGCTAATGCCAGGACTGCGAATGCCAGGAATGCTAACGCAATTCCTCTAGTCCCAGACCATGAGGTTAAGAATGAAGAGTTTTAGAATGCGCTTCACTTTTTGGCTTAAAGTATGACCAACAAGAACAATCAACAGGTTCAGTTCCTACTAATAGAAATGGTGGATCAATGGCAGCTAGAGTTTGAGATTTTTTTTAAGAATGAATCCGGTTGAGTTTTAGGGTCACAAGTTGGTGAAGACCCATAAAACTTCATTGATGAGGTTAAGAAAATCTTTGGAGTGATGCAAGTGACTGATAATGGTATGGTTGAGTTGGCATCCTACCAGCTTAAGGATGTGGCTCACATATGGTACACTCAGTGCAAATATTTAGGGGATACTTTATCTTTTACGACTCCCTTTATAGAAGTAATCTTAGACGTCAGGCCAGAAACTCTTTCAGAACCCTTCTTAGTCTCTACTCCAGTCGGTGACCTAGTTATATCTAGACGGGTATACAAAAATTGCCCTGTCACAGTCTCTCAAAAAGTCACCTCAGCACTTCTTGTAGAGTTAGAAATGGTAGACTTTGATTTCATTCTAGGCATGGATTGGTTACAATCCTATTATGCCTCAGGCGATTGTAGATCTAGGATTGTTCGTTTTCACAGACCAACCAATATTAGAATGGAAGGGTGGTAGCTTAGCGCCTAAGGGTCAATTCATTCCTTACCTTAAGGCCAGAAAGATGATCTCTAAGGGTTATCTCTATCATCTAGTTCGGGTTAAGGATTCAAGCTCCGAAACCCCAACTCTTAAGTTAGTTCCAGTAGTTAATGAGTTTCCAGAAGTGTTTCCAGATACCCAACCTATCTCTATTCCTCCTTACAGAATGGATCCAGCTGAGCCTAAGGAATTGAAAGAACAATTAAAAGACCTTCTAGATAAGGGCTTCATCAGACCTAGTATTTCCCAATGGGGTGCACCAGTGTTGTTTGTAAAGAAGAAAGATGGTTCTCTCAGAATGTGCATTAACTATAGGCAGTTGAACAAGGTCACAATCAAGAATAAGTATCCCATCCCCAGGATTGATGACTTGTTTGACCAACTTCAGGGTGCTTGTCATTTCTCAAAGATAGACCTCCGATCAGGTTACCATCAACTTAGAATCAGAGATAGTGACATTCCGAAAATAGCCTTCAGAACTCGGTATGGTCATTACAAATTTGTAGTTATGTCATTTGGACTAAACAATGCTCCGGCAGCTTTCATGGATTTGATGAACAGAGTGTTCAAGCAGCACTTGGACTTGTTCGTCATCGTCTTTATTGATGAGATCCTCATTTACTCTAGGAATGAGGAAGAACATTCAAGTCATTTGAGAGTTGTTCTGCAAACTCTCAAAGTTCGCCAGTTATTCGCAAAATTTAACAACTGCGAGTTTTGGTTACAATCAGTTGCCTTCCTTGGACATATTGTGTCTAGTGAAGGAATTCGAGTAGATTCCCAGAAGATAGAAGCAGTGAAACAATGGCCCATACCTGCCTCTGCTACAGATATCAGAAGTTTCTTGGGTCTAGCAAGCTATTACAAAAGGTTAGTGGAAGGATTTTCATCCATATCCTCACCATTGACTAAGTTGACTCAGAAAAGGTTAATTTTCAGTGTTCAGATGATTGTGAGAAAAGCTTTGCAGAATTGAAAACTAGGTTGACTACAACTCCTGTCTTGACTCTACTAGAGAGTTCGGATGGTTATGTGATCTATTGTGATGCATTTAGAGTCGGCCTAGTTTGTGTGTTGATGCAGCGAGGTATGGTTATAACTTATGCTTCTAGACAACTTAAGGTTATCCAACTCATGACCTCCAACTCGCAGCAGTGGTGTTTGCACTCAAGATTTGGAGACACTACCTGTATGGTGTTCATGTAGATGTGTTCACAGACCATCAGAGAATCCAATATGTATTCAGCCAGAAAGAGTTGAATCTTCGCCAGAAAAGGTGGCTTGAGTTCCTCAAAGATTATGATATGAGCGTGCATTACCATTCGGGTAAGGCGAATGTAGTAGCAGATGCTCTTAGCAGACTATCCATGGGTAGTGTAGCACATGTTGAGGAAGAAAGAAGAGAGCTAGCAACGGATGTTCACATACTTGCTCGCCTAAGATTCGTCTTATGAGCATATCAGATGGTGTGTAATGGTTCAGAATGGGGCAAAATCTTCTTTGGTAGTAGCGGTTAAGGAAAAGCAAGATAGTGATTCAGAGAGTGGAGGTTTTCTCCCAAGGGAAAGATGGCGTACTTCGCTATCAAGGTAGATTGTGTGTTCTTGCTGTGGGTGAATTGAGACAGCATAATCTCGCAGAAGCCCAGAATTCTAGATATTCTATTCATCCAGGCACCATTAAGATGTACCGCGATCTGTGGGAAGTCTATTGGTGGAATGGTATGAAAAAAGATATAGCAGATTTTTTGGCTAAGTTCCCCAATTGCCAGCAAGTCAAGGTAGAACATCAGAAACCAGGAGGTATGACTCAAGAGATAGAGATTCCTACTTGGAAATGGGAAGCGATCAACATGGACTTCATCATAGGTTTACCTCGTACTCGCAGACATCATGACTCCATTTGGGTGATTGTTGATAGCGTAACTAAGTCTTCTCACTTTTTGGTGGTCAAGACTACAGATTCGGTAGAGGATTACGCCAAGCTTTACATTAATGAGATTGTAAGGTTACATGGGATTCATTTGTCTATCATCTCAGATATAGATCCTCAATTTACCTCTCATTTCTTGAAGTCATTTCAGAAGGGTCTTCGTACTCAAGTCAACCTTAGCACAACATTTCATCCACAATCGGATGGTCAGGGAGAGCGTACCATTCAGACCTTAGAGGAAATTTTGAGAGCTTGTGTGATCGACTTCAAGGGTAGTTGGGATGATCACCTTTCTCTTAATGAGTTCGCCTACAACAATAGTTACAATTCCAGCATTCATACGGCCCCCTATGAGGCATTGTATGGGCGTAGATGTAGATCTCAAGTTGGTTGGTTTGAAGTAGGTGAAGTAGCCTTGATAGGACCAGATTCAGTTCATGAAGCTATGGATAAAGTGCAACTCATTAGAGATAGACTTAAGACTATCCAGAGTCGCCAGAAGTCTTACGCAGATGTGAGAAGAAGGGAACTAGATTTCCAAGTTGATGATTGGGTTTTCCTGAAAGTGTCGCTTATGAAGGGGGTGATGAGATTTGGCAAGAAAGGGAAGCTCAATCCTAGATATGTAGGCCCTTACCGGATCTTGAAAAGGATTGGTAAAGTGGCTTATGAGTTAGAGTTGCCAGTTGACTTAGCAGCAGTGCATCCAGTCTTTCACAATTCTCTTTTGAAGAAGTGTGTGGGTGTTCCAACATCCATAGTGCCATTAGAGAGTGTGGCCGTGAAAGATAGTCTCTCGTATGAGGATGTACCAGTTGAGATTCTCGATCATCAGGTTACAAGGTTGAGAAAAAAAGAAGTCGCTTTAGTCAAGGTTTTGTGGAAGAGTCAGTCTGTAGAGAGAGCAACTTGGGAAACACAAGCAGCCATCAAATTCAATTATCCTCACCTCATTCCTTATGATTCCATTCCAGCTTGAGGTAATAGTTCTTCTTCAGTTTTTCAGTCATTGATGTGTAAATTCAGTCTTAGAATCATGTTCCTTCAGTTTGTACTTGCATTTCAGCGTATTTGCATGTCCTTGGAACTCAGTTTAGTCAGAAATTCAGTTCTCAGTGTTTAGTGGTAGGGATTGAAGCCCTCTCCCTCCATTTCAGCTAGTTTAGACTTCATTCGAGGATGAATGGTCCCAAGGGGGAGATAATGTAACACCCCGTATTCGAAAATAGAGTAGATTGCAATTTTTTGGTGTTGCAGGTGGCACTCACGGGTACCATCCACGGACCGTAGAAGGACCCACGGTCCTTCCTTCAGGTCCGTGGTTCGTGTCAGCAACCTCCCCTAGAACTCAGCCAGAAATTCGGCCAAGTGTTGATCCACGACCGAACCTATGGTTCGTAGATCAAGTCACGGACAGTGGTTCGTATCCGTGGATTGATGCCCGTAAATCCCAGCTTCAATTTTGATTGACGGTTGACCAGCACGGACCGTCATTCGATGCACGGTCCGTAGGTCTGACCGTAGGTGATGGTAGCAGCCAGTTAAATGAATATTGTTAAGTGGGTCAACTTCAAATTGTTATAACTTTTAGTAAAAAAGGAATTATGTGTCCCATGACCTATGATATGATAGATAATTGATTCCTCTTTCCAACGCCACCGAGTTGCTAAAATCCAACATCCAAGTGAAAAGTTATGCTCGTTTCAGTAAAGCCCTGTCGGGAAGAATCAACCGACGACTCCAATCGACGGACCGTAGATTGAATGACGGCCCGTCCGTCCCGTCCATCAGTCACTCCGACAGAAATTAAGTGAGGGCTCTTTTGGCCTTTTCCTATTTCGTTTAACCCTTAAGATACGTCATTTAAACCCTAAATCATTGGGTTTTAGTCAGTTTAAGCCTAGAAACATAACTAGAACTTACCATAGTCAAAATCATTAATCAAACTTAGAAAAATTAGAGCGTAAGAGAAGAAGAGAGGTCAAGAACCCTAGTTCAAGAATGCAACAAGGTTCCATAAGTTCCAGCCCCGAAATCTAAAGATTTCTCTATGGAATTTGTCACCAGGTATGTGGGATTTCACTAGTGGGTTCCTTTCGCCCATTAGGTCCCTAGAATTCATTCAGATTCTTGATTCTCTTATTATGAATAGACCTAGGGTTTCTAGAATTACAGCAGATCATCATGAATTAGTTATTAACATGTTCCAAATCAGATTATCATGTTATTACATCGTTTCTTGCACGAATTTCAGAACCCTAGCTATGTATTTCTTTAGTTCTTGAATTACAAATGCTAGGTCAGTTATTTCACTATCCAGTTATACATGCCTCAGTTTATGAATGCATTATTATCAGATTAATAGTTGCATTCTCAGTTTGCATGTTAAGTTCGAGCTATCCAGTAGTTACAGAAATTCAGTCATAAACAGTTAACTACTTAATTCATTGCGACTAGCATAATACCGAGTTGGACTAGGGTTCAGCGTACCCAAATAGTCCCAGAACTACGAACCACGTAGGTGTAAGTCCCTTCTATGGGCAACATCATTTTAGTGATCACGCCAGCATGCCTCTACACCTTTGGCAGGGTGTATTGGGTCCTCTCGATGGGGAGTATACATCGGACTCCACATTTAGCTCATTGGTTTTTTGTCGGTTAGTAGTAGCTCCCACAACCATTTATCAGTATATTCAGTATTCATTCTAAAAATGTTATAAATTGGTCATTGCATTCAGTTAGCTCAGTATTCATTATCTATATTATGTTCAAATTATTTCATTACTTTATTGCTTTGTTCAGTTATAAGTTATTTCAGCTTTACTCTATCATGCATGCTCAGTACCTTTCAAGTACTGACGCATATGTGCGCTACAATTTTTAGTGATGTAGGTTCAGGTTCTCAGCATCCAGATCATGCTTAGATCAGTTCCTGATCTTTAGTTCAACAACGTCAGTGGTGAGTCCTCATTCTTCGAGGACTAGTGACATGTTTATCTTTATCACTTGTAGTCCTTTAGTTCCAGTTTTGCTAGATGTAGTTGGGGCATGCCCCAACATTTCTAGTCAGTTTAGAGGCTTATTTCAGACATAGTTAGATTCAGCTTATTATTGAGTTAATATCTTTCTTGCATTAAACTCATCCGTTTTTCAAATATCTCAGTTATAGTATATGGGTACTACCCATCCTTTTCATTTTATTTATGATTTAGCTTCCGTATCAGTTTATTATCTTTAGTATGCTCATGATCATGCCAGCAAGATCTGCTAGGGATCACTTGTGGTCCTAGGTCCCGATGCGTCTCGGGGGTAGCTCGGGGCATGACAAACTTGGTATCAGAGCATTAGGTTTAAGATTTCTTGGATGTCTAAAAAGCCGCACTAAGTAGAGTCCTTTTCATGGGTGTGGCGTGCACTATATTTAATGATAGGGAGGCTACGAGGTGTTTTAGGAAAACTTCACTCTATTTGTTATTCTTATCGTGCATTGGTATGATCTCCTTTCTAATCTGTCGTTATGCGCTTAAGATCATGCCTCCCCGTAGAGCTAACGCCAGGAATGCGAATGCCAGGAATGCTAACGCAATTCCTCTAGTCCCAGACCATGAGGTTAAGAATGAAGAGTTTTAGAATGCGCTTCAGTTTTTGTCTTAAAGTATGACCAACAAGAACAATCAACAGGTTCCAGTTCCTACTAATAGAAATGGTGGATCAGTGGCAGCTAGAGTTCGAGATTTTTTTTAAGGATGAATCCGGTTAAGTTTTAGGGTCACAAGTTGGTGAAGACCCACAAAAATTCATTGATGAGGTTAATAAAATCTTTGGAGTGATGCAAGTGACTGATAATGGTAGGGTTGAGTTGGCATCCTACCAGCTTAAGGATGTGGCTCACATATGGTACACTCAGTGAAAAGATTTAGGGGATACTTTATCTTTTACCACTCCCAATATAGCAGTAATCTTAGACGTCAGTCTAGAAACTCTTTCAGAACCCTTCTCAGTCTCTACTCCAGTCGGTGACCTAGTTATAGTTAGACGGGTATACAGAAATTTCCCTGTCACAATCTCTCAGAAAGTCACCTCAGCTGATCTTGTAGAGTTAGAAATGGTAGACTTTGATGTCATTCTAGGCATGGATTGGTTACAATCCTATTATGCCTCAGTCAATTGTAGAACTAGGATTATTCGTTTTCAGTTTCAGACGAACCAATCTTAGAATGGTATGGTAGTAGATTAGTGCCTAAGTGTCGATTCATTCCTTACCTTAAGGCCAGAAAGATGATCTATAAGGGTTATATCTATCATCTAGTTCGGGTTAAGGATTCAAGCTCCGAAACCCCAACTCTTAAGTCAATTCCAATAGTGAATGATTTTCCAGAAGTGTTTCTAGATACCCAACCTATCTCTATTCCTCCTTACAGAATGGCTCCAGCTGAGCTTAAGGAATTGAAAGAGCAATTGAAAGACCTTCTAGATAAGGGCTTCATCAGACTTAGTATTTCGCCATGGGGTGCACCGGTGTTGTTCGTAAAGAAGAAAGATGGTTCTCTCAGAATGTGCATTAACTATAGGCAGTTGAACAAGTTCACAATCAAGAATAAGTATCCCATCCCCAGGATTAATGACTTGTTTGACCACCTTCAAGCTGATAGTCATTTCTCAAAGATAGACCTCAGATCAGGTTATCATTAACTTAGAGTGAGAGATAGTGTCATTCCGAAAATATCCTTCAGAACTCAGTATGGTCATTACGAATTTGTAGTTATGTCATTTGGACTAACCAATTCTCCTGTAGCTTTCATGGATTTGATGAATAGAGTGTCCAAGCAGTACTTGGACTTGTTCGTCATAGACTTTATTGATGACATCCTCATTTACTCTAGGAATGAGGAAGAACATTCAAGTCATTTGAGAGTTGTTCTGCAAACTCGCAAAGATCGCCAGTTATTCGCAAAATTTAACAAATGCGAGTTTTGGTTAGAATCAGTTGCCTTACTTGGGCATATTATGTCTAGTGAAGGAATTTGAGTAGATTCCCAGAAGATAGAAGCAGTGAAACAATGGCCCATACTTGCCTCCGCTATAGATATAAGAAGTTTCTTGGGTCTAGTAGGTTATTACAGAAGGTTCATGGAAGGATTTTCATCAATAGCCTCACCATTGACTAGGTTGACTAAGAAAAAGGTTAAGTTTCAGTGGTCAGATGATTGTGAGAAAAGCTTCGCAGAATTGAAAACTAGGTTGACTACAGCTCCTGTCTTGACTCTACCAGAGGGTTCGGATGGTTACGTGATCTATTGTGATGCATCCAGATTCGACCTAGGTTATGTGTTGATACAGCGAGGTAAGGTTATAGCTTATGCTTCTAGACAACTTAAGGTTATCCAACTCATGACCTCGAGCTTGCAGCAGTGGTATTTGCACTCAAGATTTGGAGACACTACTTGTATGGTGTTCATGTAGATGTGTTCACAGACCATCAGAGCCTCCAATATGTATTCACCCAGAAAGAGTTGAATCTTCGCCAGAAAAGGTGGCTTGAGTTCCTCAAAGATTATGATATGAACATGCTTTACCATTCGGGTAAGGCGAATGTAGTAGCAGATGCTCTTAGAAGACTATCCATGGGTAGTGTAGCACATGTTGAGGAAGAAAGAAGAGAGCTAGCAAAGGATGTTCACATACTTACTTGCCTTGGAGTTGTCTTATGAGAATATCAGATGGTGGTGTAATGGTTCAGAATGGGGCAAAATCTTCTTTGATAGTAACGGTTAAGGAAAAGCAAGATAGTGATTCAATCTTGCTTGAGCTTAAGGGTGCAGTCCACAAATAAGAGAGTGGAGGTTTTCTCCCAAGGGGGAGATGGTGTACTTCGCTATCAAGGTAGATTGTGTGTTCCTGATGTGGGTGAAATGAGACAACATATTCTCGCAGAAGACCACAATTCCAGATATTCTATTCATCCAGGCACCACTAAGATGTACCGTGATCTGTTGGAAGTCTATTGGTGGAATGGTATGAAAAAAGATATAGCAGATTTTGTGGCGAAGTGCCACAATTGCCAGCAAGTCAAGGTAGAACATCAGAAACCAGGAGGTATGCCTCAAGAGATTGACATTCCTACTTGGAAATGGGAAGCGACCAACATGGACTACATCACAGGTTTACGTCGTACTCATAGACAGCATGAATCCATTTGTGTGATTGTTGATAGATTTACTAAGTCTTCTCGCTTTTTGGCGGTCATGACTAAAGATTCGGCGGAGGATTACACCAAGCTTTACATTAATGAGATTGTGAGGTTGCATGGGGTTTCTTTGTCTATCATCTCAGATAGAGGTCCTCATTTTACCTCTAATTTCTGGAAGTCATTTCAGAAGGGTCTTGGTACTAAGGTTAACCTTAGCACATCATTTCATCCACAGATAGATGGTAAGGCAGAGCATACCATTCAGACCTTGAGAGCTTGTGTGATCGACTTCAAGTGTAGTTGGGATGATCACCTTTCTCTTATTGAGTTCGCCTACAACTGCAGTTACCATTCCAACATTCAGATGGCCCCTTATGAGGCATTGTATGGGCGTGGATGTAGATCTCCAGTTGGTTTGTTTGAAGTAGGTGAAGTAGCCTCGATAGGACCAGATTCAGTTCATGAAGCTATGGATAAAGTGCAACTCATTAGAGATAGACTTAAGACTGCCCAGAGTCGCCAGAAGTCTTATGCAGATGTGAGAAGAAAGGAACTATAGTTCCAAGTTGATGATTGGATTTTCCTGAAATTGTCACCTATGAAGGGGGTGATGAGATTTGGCAAGAAAGGGAAGCTCCATCCCAGATATGTAGGCCCTTACCGGATCTTCAAAAGGATTGGTAAAGTGGCTTATTAGTTAGATTTGCCAGCAG
This sequence comes from Solanum acaule, assembly GCA_036250505.1. NCBI lineage: Eukaryota > Viridiplantae > Streptophyta > Magnoliopsida > Solanales > Solanaceae > Solanum > Solanum acaule. The sequence goes on from JAJOOR010012100.1 coordinate 21,259, forward strand.
ACTTAGCAACAGTGCATCCAGTCTTCCACATTTCTCCTTTGAAGAAGTGTGTGGGTGATCCAGCATCCATAGTGCCATTAGAGAGTGTGGCCGTGAAAGATAGTCTCTCATATGAGGATGTACCAGTTGAGATTCTCGATCTTCAAGTTAGAAGGTTGAGAAACAAAGAAGTCGCTTTAGTCAATGTTTTGTGGAGGAGTCAGTCTGTAGATGGAGCTACTTGGGAAACAGAAACAGCCATGAAATCCAAGTATCCTCACCTCTTTCCTTCCGATTCCATTCCAGAATGAGGTAATAGGTCCTCTTCAGTTTTTCAGTCATTCATGTGTAAATGTAGTCTTAGAATCATGTTCCTTCAGTTTGTACTTGCATTTTCAGCGTATTTGTATGTCCTTGGAACTCAGTTTAGTCAGAAATTCATTTCTCAGTGTTTAGTGGTAGGGATTGCAGCCCTCTCCCTCCATTTCAGCTAGTTTAGTCTTCATTTGAGGATGAATGGTCCCAAGGGTGAGATAATATGACACCCCGTATCCAAATATAGAACAGATTGTAGATTTCTGGTGCTGCAGGTGGCACTCACGGGCACCATCCAAGGACCGTAGGGGGACCCACAGTCTGTCTTGCAGGTCTGTGGTTCGTGTCTACAACCTCACCCAGAACTCACGCAGAAATTTAGTCAACTGTTGACACACGGCCGGACTTACGGTCCGTAGGTCAGGTCACGGACCGTGGGTCGTGTCCGTGGATTGATATTCCTAAATCCCAGCTTAAGTTTCGATTGACTATTGACCATCACGGACCATCATTCGATGCGCGGTCCGTAGGTCTGACCGTAGGTGAGGGTAGTAGCCAGTTAGATGAAAATTGTTGAGTGGTTCAACTTCAGATGGTCATAACTTCTAGCACAAAAGAAATTATATGTCCCATGACCTATGATATGATAGATAATGGAATCCTCTTTCCAACGCCACCGAGCTTACTAAAATCCGACCTCTGAGTGAAAAGTTATGCTCGTTTTATTAAAGCCCTGTCGGGCAGACTCGACCGACCCCTCCAATCGACGGACCGTAGATTGAATGACGGCCCATCCGTCAGTCATTCCGACAGCAATTAAGTCAGGGGTCCTTTGGTCTTATCCTATTTCAATTAACCTCTAAAATACGTCGTTTAGACCCTAAATCATGAGGTTTTAGTCAGTTTAAGCCTAGAAACATAACTGGAACTTACCTAAGTCAAAATCATTGATCAAACTTAGAAAAATTATAGCGTAAGAGAAGAAGAGAGGTCAAGAACCCTAGTTCAAGAATGCAACAACGTTCCATCAGTTCCAGCCCCGAAATCTAAAGATTTCTCTGTGGAATTCTTCACAAGGTATGTGGGATTTCACTAGTTGGTTCCTTTCGCCCATTGGGTCCCTAGAATTCAGTCAGATTCTTGATTCCCTTATTATGAATAGACCTAGGGTTTCTAGAATTACAGCAGATCATCATTAATTAGTTATTAACATGTTCCAAATCATATTATCATGTTATTACATAGTTTCTTGCATGAATTTCAGAACCCTAGCTATGTATTTCTTTAGTTCTTGAATTACACAAGCTAGGTCAGATATTTTAGTATCAGTTATACATGCCTCAGTTTATGAATGCATAATTATCAGATTTATTGTTGCTTTCTCAGTTTGAATGTTCAGTTCGAGCTATCCAGTATTGACAGAAATTTAGTCATAATTACTTAACTACTTAATTCATTGGGAGTAGCATAATACCGAGTTGGATTAGGGTTCAGCGTACCCAAATAGTCCCAGAACTATGAACCACGTAGGTGTAAGTCCCATCTGTGGGCAACATCATTTTAGTGATCACGACAGCATGCCTCTACACCTCTGGCAGGGTGTATTGGGTCATCTCGATGGGGCGTATTCATCAGACTCCACATTTAGCTCATGTGGTTTTATGTCGGTTATTAGTAGCTCCCGCAGTTCAGTCAGATTCTATTGCATTTATTATATATCAGTATATTCAGTATTCATTCTCAAAATGTTATAAATTGGTCATTGCATTCAGTTAGCTCAGTATTCATTATCTATATTATGTTCAAATTATTTCATTACTTTATTTCTTTGTTCAGTTATAAGTTATTTCAACTTTACTCTATCATGCATGCTCAGTACCTTTCAAGTACTGACGCATACGTGCGCTACATCTTTTCGTGATGTAGGTTCAGGTTCTCAGCATCCAGATCACGCTTAGATCAGTTCCCGATCTTTAGTTCAGCAACGTTAGTGGTGAGTCCTCATTCTTCGAGGACTAGTGACATGTTTATCTTTATCACTTTTAGTCGTTTAGTTCCAGTTTTGCTAGATCTAGTTGGGGCATGTCCCAACATTTCTAGTCAGTTTAGAGGCTTATTTCAGACATAGTTAGATTCAGCTTATTATTGAGTTAATATCTTTCTTGCATTAAACTCATTCATTTTTCAAATATCTCAGTTATAGTATATGGGTACTCCCTATCCTTTTCCTTTTATTTATGATTTAGCTTCCACATCAGTTTATTATCTTTAGTATGCTCATGATCATGCCAGCAGGGTTAGCTTCGGATCACTTGTGGTCCTAGGTCCCGTGTCTGCATCTCGGGGGTAGCTCGGGGCGTGACAAACTTGGTATCAGAGGATTAGGTTTAAGAGTCCTAGGATGTCTAAAAAGCCGCACTAAGTAGAGTCCTTTTCATGGGTGTGGTGTGTACTATATTTAATGAGAGGGAGGCTTCGAGGTGTTTTAGGAAAACTTCACTCTATTTGTTATTCATATCGTGCGTTGGTATGATCTCCTTTCTAATCCGTCGTTATGCGCTTAAGATCATGCCTCCCCGTAAAGCTAACGCCAGGAATGCGAATGCCAAGAATGCTAACGCAATTCCTCTAGTCCTAGACCATGAGGTTCAGAATATAGAGTTTCAGAATGCGCTTCAGTTTTTGTCTCAAAGTATGACCAACAAGAATAATCAGCAGGTTCCAGTTCCTACTAATAGTAGTGGTGGATCAGTGGTAGCTAGAGTTCGAGATTTTTTTTAAGGATGAATTCGTTTGAGTTTTAGGGTCACAAGTTGGTGAAGACCCACAAAATTTCATTGATAAGGTTAAGAAAATCTTTGGAGTGATGCAAGTGACTGATAATGGTAGGGTTGAGTTGGCATCCTACCAGCGGAAGGATGTGGCTCACATATGGTACACTCAGTGGAAAGATTCAGGGGATACTTTATATTTTACGACTCCCTTAATTTATAGCAGTAATCTTAGACGTCAGTCAAGAAACTCTTTCAGAACCCTTCTCAGTCTCTACTCTAGTCAGTGACCTAGTTATAGCTAGACGGGTATACAGAAATTTCCCTGTCACAGTATCTCAGAAAGTCACCTCAGCTTGTCTTGTAGAGTTAGAAATGGTAGACTTTGATGTCATTCTGGGCATGGATTGGTTACAATCCTATTATGCCTTAGTCAATTGTAGAACTAGGATTATTCGTTTTCAGTTTCAAACTAACCAATCTTAGAATGGAAGGGTAGTGGATTAGCACCTAAGTGTCGATTCATTCCTTACCTTAAGGCTAGAAAGATGATCTCTAAGGGTAATATCTATCATCTAGTTCAGGTAAAGGATTCAAGCTCCGAAACCCCAACTCTTATGTAAGTTCCAATAGTCAATGATTTTCCAGAAGTGTTTCTAGATACCCAACCTATCTCTATTCCTCCTTACAGAATGGCTTCAGCTGAGCTTAAGGAATTGAAAGAACAATTGAAAGACCTTCTAGATAAGGGCTTCATCAGACCTAGTATTTTGTCATGGGGTGCACCAGTGTTGTTCGTAAAGAAGAAAGATGGTTCTCTCAGAATGTGCATTAACTATAGGCTGTTAACCAAGGTCACAATCAAGAATAAGTATCCCATCCCCAGGATTGATGACTTGTTTGACCAACTTCAGGGTGCTTGTCATTTCTCAAAGATAGACCTCAGATCAGGTTAGTATCAACTTAGAATCAGAGATAGTGACATTCCGAAAATAGCCTTCAGAACTCGGTATGGTCATTACAAATTTGTAGTTATGTCATTTGGACTAACCAATGCTCCTGCAGCTTTCATGGATTTGATGAACAGAGTGTTCAAGCAGCACTTGGACTTGTTCGTCATCGTTTTTATTGATGAGATCCTCATTTACTCTAGGAATGAGGAAGAACATTCAAGTCATTTGAGAGTTGTTCTGCAAACTCTCAAAGTTTGCCAGTTATTCGCAAAATTTAACAACTGCGAGTTTTGGTTACAATCAGTTGCCTTCCTTGGACATATTATGTCTAGTGAAGGAATTTGAGTAGATTCCCAGAAGATAGAAGCAGTGAAACAATGGCCCATACCTACCTCTGCTACATATATCAGAAGTTTCTTGGGTCTAGTAAGTTATTATAGAAGGTTCGTGGAAGGATTTTCACCCATAGTCTCACCATTGACTAGGTTGACTAAGAAAAAGGTTAAGTTTCAGTGGTCAGATGATTGTGAGAAAAGCTTCGTAAAATTGAAAACTAGGTTCACTACAGCTCCTGTCTTGACTCTACTAGATGGTTTGGATGGTTATGTGATCTATTGTGATGCATCCAGAGTCGGCCTAGGTTGTGTGTTGATGCAGTGAGGTAAGGTCATAGCTTTTGCTTCTAGACAACTTAAGGTTATCCAACTAATGACCTCGAGCTTGCAGCAGTGGTGTTTGCACTCAAGATTTGGAGACACTACTAGTATGGTGTTCATGTAGATGTGCTCAAAGACCATAAGAGCCTCCAATATGTATTCACCCAGAAATAGTTGAATCTTCGCCAGAAAAGGTGGTTTGAGTTCCTCGAAGATTATGATATGAGCATGTTTTACCATCCGGGTAAGGCGAATGTAGTAGCATATTCTCTTAGCAGACTATCCATGGGTAGTGTAGCACATGTTGAGGAAGAAAGAAGAGAGCTAGCAAAGGATGTTCACATACTTACTCGCCTAGGAGTCGTCTTATGAGCATATCAGATGGTGGTGTAATGGTTCAGAATGGGGCAAAATCTTCTTTGGTAATAGAGGTTAAGGAAAAGCAAGATGGTAATTTAATATTGCTTGAGCTTAAGGGTGCAGTCCACAATCAGAGAGTGGAGGTTTTCTCCCAAGGGGGAGATCGTGCACTTCGCTATCAAGATAGATTGTGTTTTCCTGATGTGGGTGAATTGAGACATCATATTCTCGCAGAAGCCCACAATTCCAGATATTCTATTCATCTAGGCACTACTAAGATTTACCGCGCTATGCGGGAAGTCTATTGGTGGAATGGTATGAAAAAAGATATAGCAGATTTTGTGGCAAAGTGTCCTAATTGCTAGGAAGTCAAGGTAGAGCATCAGAAACCAGGAGGTATGACTCAAATGATTGACATTCCTACTTGGAAGTGGGAAGTGATCAAGATGGACTTCATCATAGGTTTACCTCGTACTCGCAGACATCATGACTCCATTTGGGTGATTATTGATAGGGTTACTAAGTCTTCTCACTTTTTGGCGGTCAAGACTACAGATTCGGCAGAGGATTATGCCAAGGTTTACATTAATGAGATTGTAAGGTTGCATGGGGTTCCTTTGTCTATCATCTCAGATAGAGGTCCTCAATTTACCTCTCATTTCTAGAAGTCATTTCAGAATGGTCTTGGTACTCAGGTTAACCTTAGCACAACATTTCATCCACAGACGGATGGTCAGGCAGAGCGTACCATTAAGACCTTAGAGGACATGTTGAGAGCTTGTGTGATTGTCTTCAAGGGTAGTTGGGATGATCACCTTTCTCTTATTGAGTTCGCCCACAACAATAGTTACCATTCCAGCATTTAGATGGCCCCTTATGAGGCACTGTATGGGCGTAGACGTAGATCTCCAGTTGGTTGGTTTGAAATAGGTGAAGCATCCTTGATAGGACTAGATTCAGTTCATGAAGCTATGGATAAAGTGCAACTCATTAGAGATAGACTTAAGACTGCCCAGAGTCGCCAGAAGTCCTACGAAGATGTGAGAAGAAGGGAACTAGAGTTCGAAGTTGATGATTGGATTTTCCTGAAAGTGTCACCTATGAAAGGGGTGATCAGATTTGGCAAGAAAGGGAAGCTCAATCCCAGATATGTAGGCATTTATCGGATCTTGAAAAGGATTGGTAAAGTGGCTTATGAGTTAGAGTTGCCAGCATACTTAGTAGCAGTGCATCCAGTCTTTCACATTTCTCTTTTGAAGAAGTGTGTGGGTGGTCCAGCATCCATAGTGCCATTAGAGAGTGTGGCTGTGAAAGATAGTTTCTCGTATGAGGATGTACTAGTTGAGATTCTTGATCGTCAAGTTAGAAGGTTGAGAAACAAATAAGTCGCTTCAGTCAAGGTTTTGTGGAGGAGTCAATATGTAGAGGGAGCTACTTGGGAAATA
>JAJOOR010012101.1:0-33185 GCA_036250505.1 Solanum acaule
AAGTAACTCTTCCATCTTTCTCATGTCGGGCAATCTTTTCTTCAACACTCTGTAAGGTGGTAAATTTCATTAATTTCAGAGGACTCTGAAAGCCTATCTATAACCAGATCAATGAAGAAAAACTGACCTCCCGACGTTGAATTGTACCTCCATATCCCGTGGCTTGGCAGAATCTCCTGTACAGAGGAACTGCAGCATAGCTAGCCCCTACCATAGCAAAAACTAAACCCACCAAATAAAAGAGCATCTTCCTTGATTTATTCTCTGTTGCAGTAGCCTGAGTTGCATAATGATGACGAAGATTCAACACTGGCCAAGACCTAACCGTACTCTGCCCTCTCAAAAAGGAGGGCCCTTTGCAGTTGTGAAGAGTAGATTTGTTAAGCTCACATCTTGATGTGAAACCTCGATATCCAAAACCAAAGAATTGTCCATATTTATTGTTGATTGCCCCAAGATTTATATCTTTTGACGCTACAATTTCAAGATATTCCCTGAATCAATGAAGAATAGGTTGAGCAATATCGGACACACTCAACTACCATTACCTCATGGCAATGCAGATATGCCAGAAGGGAAAATGAACTAAGAGAAAAGCAAAATAGCTAATTATTCACCTGGATGTGGAAAGTGGATAATGATGAGTCCTGTTTAAAGAAAGTAAAGGATTGACTCTTCTAGAGAGCCTGAAAAGTGACATCTTCCGCGAAACTGGAAGCAACCCTGTAATCAACACATCCAAGATTGTCATTTTTTTTTGGAGATCCACATACTCTATTATCTTTAAGAAGAAGATATTTCACTCCAATTAATAGTCCAGCACTATTCTGTTGCTTTACTGCTGAAGACTTCTGATGAAATAAAGGTCTTTGAAAAGCAAAGCTTAGTATTGGAACACATATTACTCGTAAAATGATGTATGCGCCGGAAGCACCCGTGACATTGAAGGCTTTCAACTTGACATCGAGTTATAAGTGCTTTCAGAGGATGTGGAAACCAAAAAATCAAGTCAAGGAAACGGGAAAAATCTTTTTTATTTTGGATATTTTTGCAGTTTCGGCCCATTCAATTTTGAAGGCGTTAGCTGAGGGAAAATTTGGGTATTTAAACCTTAATTAGAACCTGAAAATAGTCTCTTCCTTTTCCCTTTTAGGGGGTTAGCTTTTGGATGATAAAAGGAGTATACTCCATCTGGTGAGTATTTAGGGATTATCCTTGTATCTCCCTATTGAACCTCTTTTGGTTTCTTCCTTGTATGAGTTCATTTCCTTCTTCCAAGGATAAATTCTAATGATATAATTGTTAGTTTTATCCATTCTTTCTTCTAAGTTCTGTCCTCCCCAATCTAATTTCTACTTCTATCCATGTGTTCTATCTGTTTCTTATTTATTTGTTTGATTTCCTAGTTATTGCATTTTAATCAGCATGATATGATATCAGATGTTAGATTTTTTTTTCACACAATTCCTAGTTTATTTCTCCTTTATGTTAAAAAAATCATTAAAAAGATCAATCAAGGTTAGTTTTTTATTACAAATTCAATTGCTAGAGATTTGGGTTCTTTTTCAGCAGCTTTGGTGAGCCTTACCTATACTCAGTGATGGCTAGTTTACTCTCTTTCATTCTTTTGCTCAGGGATATGTCCTGATGATACCTAGATTTATTTATTTTTTGGTAATAAAGATGAGACCATGAAATGCATTATCCCAGTTCAGACCAAGCTACAGGAACAGGACTAAGGGAAACAACAACAACATACTGTCTGGACACGGTAGGATGTACGCAGTCCTTACCCCTACCTCTCTGGAGAGGCGGTTTCGATAGACCCTCAGCTCAAAAGAAGTGAAATCTAAGGAGGACTAAGGAAAACTGATATAAAAATACTACCAGTATAAAAGTGCACTGCAAGCTAATAAAATAATCAAACAAGCCTATGAACCAACTGTAATTTACAAAAGCCAGAAATAAACCTGAGAGCCAAAATCAATTGATAAGATAGACTCCATAGACTCAAATACCTCTCTCTCTCCCTCTCTCTAACAAATAGAGAATCAAAAAATTTGTGACAGCCTAAGATTGAGCACATATTAAAAAATTGAATCACAACACATTAATAGTCAAACACTTTGTTTGGATGGTTGTTACATATAGTTTCATAATGCATCATATCGTCACACATTAGCAATTTGAAAGACAAACCTTTGCAAAAAGATATGACAAATGATAAAATAGGATTATTAGATGATAAACAAAGACAAAATGAGAAGAAAAAACAAGGTAACTACGCTATCACACTGATTAATCATACGATAGAATAAAATTAAATTAAAGTAATAATCAAAACAAAAATATAGAAGCATCCAAACAAGCTGCAAGCAGTAAATGGAGTAGATTTGAGGTGTACCGAGATTTCTCTCCAAAGCTTAAGCTCCAAACTATACAAATTTGTTCCCAAAATAGCAAAAGTCAAGAGGCTCAGCTATGGAATCTAGTCGGAATTCGAACCTAACTGAAACAAAAATCGCAATTTTTACTCAGGTCTTCCCGTGGAGGAAGGTGGCCGCCGGTGGAGTGGGAAAATGGTTCACGGCGAGGAAGATGAAAACTTGAGGAAAATACAATTGAGGCCCAATTAAAACAAATTTGATGAAATTGGGTCCGTTAGAAACTAGAAGGCCCAAACATGGTTGTCAAATTACATTTGGATCCTAATTAGATGAAACATTTGCACTATATAAAGCGTAGAGGCAGATTCAAGATTTGAAAGTGTTGGGCATCACTATCTTTAATGTATGTTAGCGTTGTTCAAAATCGAATCAAACTGGAAAAAAAATTATTTGTTTATCGATGATGAGTTATTGGTTTAGTGATTTCAGTAACGGTTTAAATATTTTTACTATTATCAGGCTATTGGTTCTTAATGGTTTGAGGTATTTTCTTAATGGGTTAACCGATACCCGATAGAAAATTAAATGATTATATTAATACTATTTGATATATAAAGTCCTTAACATAGAGTTTAGTTTCAAACTTTTATTTTTGACTATCTCAAACTCTCGATTATTCTACAATGTGAGCATGTTTGCTTTTGAGCAAAATGCAGTCTGTCAACTCATATGCATAGTTCATCTGGTTTGTCACCTTTACAAAGTGATTTTCAATGATTTCTTTTTCAACTCTTCACGATTTAACCGATAACGATCATTAACCGATAAACCAATAACTAGTCCACAAAATATCCACCATGCACCCCACAATCCACATCATTGTTTGTTTGATAGAAATATTTGAGCTTTACTACAAAATAACAATTAAAAAATGAGTTAGTGCACACTACGAGCTATCTTAGATATTTGAATTATTTTTAAACGGCACCCAAATTTGTACTATACCTGAATTTGTACCGTTAAGTATATATATATTGTATCAGATAACATACTCGAGTACCACCTCTAAATCCACACTCGTATCAGATACCATACTCGAGTCCAAGCAACTAAGTATGACTCAACCCCACAAGACAAATGATGGAAGGCCAATTCTTGAAGAATTTGGTTAAGGGTTATCTTTATGCTTGATCCAATATAGAACTTTTGCTCTCAGTAAAGGCTAGTTCCTCAGTACAAAACATAATTCTATTACAAAATTCAGAATGAATTTCAAAATTGAAAAAAAAAAATGAGATGAAAGAATTGTTACATAAATATTGAAAAAAAATAAAAATAGAAAAAGGCCAAAAATCTTCTTTTGTGTACTGTTAACTACTTAATGAAACAAAAGCACTCTCTATATTCATCAGCTTCCAAAAATTATAGTTTCAGCTTTGTGAGCACCATATTATGCGAGGACCAAGAGATTCAGACGTCAACGCGCAGCTTGTGGCCATGTAATATCAAATTGTAGTCCACTTCATGAAAGAAAATATATGACAGGAAGTGCGGATTTACAGATTTTCAATTGAACTTCTGCGTTTTCATACTTATTCCTCGTTTACACGAGAAGTTAAGAACTTACCAGTGTTAAAAAGGACTGGACTATCATTGGATTGGTGAAGTTATGCATTTGCAGAATATCACTTCCTCACAAATGGTTTTTGGCATACAAGTAGTCGCTGGTCACTTCCATTCTGGAGGTCGATCACCCTGGCTTCCCAGCGGATTTGGGCAGCTAACGTGCGTGCTTTCTCTATTGTACCCAATGTATCAGAAAGAATAATCCATCCCTGCAACAAGTATATTCTTACAATGAGGGAAACAAGCTAACCTTCGAAGAAAAAGTAAATCAAAAGATCATTAAAGAAATATAGAGAGCAAATGGAATATTACCTCAGGCCTTAAAATACGATCCATCTCTAGAAGTAGTTCAAACATGCTGCATTTTTGTGAAGCAATGTGGGAAAGGAGCCCATTTGCATGGAGCAAATCATATGTTCGGGGATATGTAGGGAAGGGTTCACACCTGGACCAATGTTAGAACAACACTCGGAATCAATAACCAGAATATTTCGAGCATCTAGCAATAAAAACAGTTCAACTCCAATTGCTTTATGAGAATTCAACTGAAAGGACAAAAATTTCAAGAATATGTCCAGGTGATGATATGGTCGAGCTTCTTATGATCTTAAATTCATTCTCACTGACTATATAATGACATGGCTAAGTGGAAGATATTAATTCTGGTGACGGAGAAGATTACAATCACAACCAAAACCTATTCAGGCTGACAGCTAACATTAAATTACGCATGGAAAACAACAGGATCATTCCAGAAAGATGTAATTGCTTCCGCTAACTAATAAGAGACGGAAAATATATAATAAAATTTTACTATCAAGAAACTTAAGAACATGAGAGCATTCTTTCCAACTTTAGCATGTTTACACATCCAAGCACATGTCTTTGCAAGTCTTTAGAACATTTATAACAATGTCTCACCAGTTATGCAGAACACCGGCAAAACCTCGATCATGTATGAGAGGGAGTGTATTGCGCGCCCCAAGAGGAACCGCATTCATCACCCATACGGCTTTTCTTGCCTCCATCAATGCAGCACTAAGACCGCCATAATGAGCATTCATGTCCATGACATTACGCACCATATTATATGGAGGTAATGGATCATCATCACCTGGCCTTTTCGGATGGTCAGAGAAAATCAAGGGTGAGAGCAAAGACCAATAATTTCTCAGAGCTAATTTCCAGAAGTTTGAATCCTCGAAGAAATCATCAGGATGGAGCCCTGTCACAAAGCAAAAGATTGGTAAAAAAAAATGACTGCTAAAATAGAGGGTCAAAATAACCGGAATTGGAGAACGAATATAAAACTGAAAACGTTGCAACAACCAATCTAGTTTTGGAAAACAGAAAGAACACTTGCCGTGAATTTCAAGCTCAGTTGAGTTCAGATGATCAGATTTGCTATGGATTGGAACCCACCGGTGACTCGTTGTCCCAGATATACAGCGTGCAAGTGGTTGATAGTACATTTGCATATCATTTCCTTTACAAACTGGTATCTCATCCTGACTGCTACAATTAAACAAAAATTCTTATCATGGAAGTTAAGTGGAAAAGAAAGAAAACTAAAAAGGCAAAACTACAACTTGAAAAAAAAAAGCAAAACTACAACTTGAAAACAGATCAAAACACACGAATATTAACACCAGAGCATAAACAGCAACTTTTCCAGTTTTGTAAATGATATAGGATAATTGGGGGCATAGGCATAGAATAATTTATAAACAAGTGCACAAATGACAACAGTTTCAAACCTATCCATGATCTATTAAAAATGTTTGGATGTGTGTGTGTGCGTGTGGGGTTTGGGAGTAAATTAGCTACACGCATTGCCTTTCTTAGTAGCCTTACCTGGATGTATAACACTGAGAATCAGCTGTCTTCTGCCAAATAAACGTCTCTTCTTGCTGTGCCAAAAGAGACCAACAGAGCTTCTTAGTGAATCCTTCCAGTGAACTAGATGTGATTCCCTTCTTTGTACTGGTAGTACCATCCTGCTGCTGGGTTGTAGGTGAGGTTAAGACAAAGTAACCACCGGGCTTGAGTAAACGGTCAATTTCAATAAGAAATAGCCCATCTGTTTTGTCAAATCATTGCCAGTTCCATGCTATTAAATTTATTTTCAAATTTCAACAGGACTTGAATGGATATTTAAATGTTTAGAAAGCGATATGAGATCTGAAATTGTTTCATCATGATAGCTGACAGATGAAAAGAGCGTGCTTTTGATTTTCTCTACAGGAAATGTGAAAGAACAAGATCAACTACAGACTAGAATGCATCTGTAAATATGAATATGGTGCTGGTTTCTAAATAATAATTACTATTTAGCCCCAGCTAAAGATCAATCATCCGACACACAAGATGGTCTAAGCTTTCAGGCAACTTTCAGCGGCGGTCCAGCTCAGGTGAGACAGAGCAGGATTTTGAATTTAAAAAGAAAATTAATCAGTGGGACACTAGTAAAATCTAGCTAAATAGGCAATATCAAGCAACATTATTCTATTTGGAAACTATGTTAGCCAATGTAGGGGGTTAATCATATAACAGATGGAAAGGAATACGTGTAACGTTTAGGGGTGGATTCGACAATCGACATCATGAAATAAACATGCAAATGAAGTACATATCATAGTTAATACATGGAAATTACAAATATAATAAGATTAGTCACTCATAAATGCCTGATGAAACCCGTACTTCCTCAAAGCACAACTGCGACAATACCTTTGCTATCCCAAATGATTCCACATTGAGCACAGTGAACCATGTCATAGGACAATGATGGAAATGGAAGCTGTTTTGAAATGAAATTGCCAATGACAGCTGGAAGTCCTCTCTCGAGTGCTAACTGAACTTGGCTACCAGATGGCTCATATGGTGCCACACAAAGAGCCATCAACCTCAGTGAAAGTAGATGGGCACCAAAGCTACCAAATCCACAACCAATATCCAGCACGGACCGCACCTGTTATTCAGAAGAGAAAGACAATATATCTAAGAGTGAAATCTGTTCTGCATTTAGATGTAGGAATGAAGCCAGTACATCATTCACAGACCAAAATAATTGATTTAAAAAAAAAAAAACACAAACATACAAACAAGTGACAAATAAGGATATGTCTATTTAATGCAGAACAACCGTTGAACTTACACCGGCTTGAAGAAACTCTGTATCACTTCCCAGCCCAATCATATCCGCAATAAGGTGAGAGTAATCTTTGACACCATCAACAATCATTCCGTCCTCTGAATGGAAAGCAATTTGGTTCTCTTCCAATAACATTAGCCTGGAAAGAAAGTAAACCGATGACCAACTTTAAAGAAGGCATAAAAATGGCCCTTTAGAATATATTACTTAATACAAACCAATCCAGAGGAGGTAAAGACTTAAAACACATGCTCTATCATGTAAATGCACAATTTGAAGATGACCTGAATTTGACCAACTATACCTTTTTGTCATACTTCCAGAAGAAAGGAACTGATCTTTGGTTAGCTTCACATTTCCACTCCATATGACATCCCTACCTGCTGGCCAAGTCAGTGGAATCTTGTACTCCTTTGGAGGACGAACCAAACAATTTTGGTGTTCTTGCGATAACTCACAGTGCCTATCAAATTCTTCTCCATCTTTAAGCCCGGCTAACAGGTTTGCAGATACATTATAGCAAGGCACATAATTCTCTCTTTCCTTCCCACAAAGACCAACATCCTTTATCAGGTTAGCTCCCAGAGAAATGCTCTTTAGCTCTAAATAATCATTTCTTGCTTGCTCCTTTAGCTTTCTATAATTTGTATAGATATCAGACTTTGCATAGGAAGTAACCGAGTCAAAGGTAGTAGAAGAAAATGGTGATAACAATACTATTAGCACACAGACACTGACCAGACACAAGAGTATACAGTTGAGTAGCGGTCTAGGGCCGAAAATTAATGATAGTTTATTGACCAAAGGGCCTCTCATGGCCAAGTTTCAAGAACCCCTTCGAAAATCGAGTTGAATTAGACCATGAGGTGGTAGCTATTACTTCAACCTGAACCTCCAACAACTATGAAAAATGTAATATATCATCAGAGACCATCTCCCATATATATCACCCAAAATCCAAACAATTTCAACTAGCATCTGTTTAAACCACTACCTAAGCTCAACATAAAGAAATTCTCCAATCATACCAAACTAAACAAGATAACAAATCAGGCAAAACTCCAATACCACAAGTCTTCACAATCACCAAGAAAACAAGCAATGGCAGATCAGTGAAAAGCCCCTCCTAAAATATTATGACACGTCAACTATCAATGACTCACAATTCTCTAATAGAACACACAACCAATCCAACACAATGCCAATTCTGAAACAACTCTCCCTATTCCCTTATAAACCAAGCAATCCAAATCCTCAGATCACCCTGCAAAAAGACACCAAATGAAAATTACCAATCACAAATCAAGATTCAAAATTCTCAACCACTCCAATCATCAAACACAAAAAAAATAAAAAACCCAGATCAGATCCACATCCAAAATGCCATTTAAACCAAAAAATCACATCTTTAACCAAAAAGATTCAATCTTTACCACAAATTACAATCAATAAAGCATAAAAGCTTAGGCTTTTTGTTTATTGTACCTAAAGATTGAGTCTTGATAAATGGGGTGGACATAAAATGTAGGAATGTCTCTCTATTTTCTCAATATTATATATAATGTGACAGTTGCAGAAAGCAATGCAGAGTTGGGATTGGTATTGACATATAAAGAAAGAAACAGAAAATGGAAAAGAAAGAGTTTTTAGGAAAGAGAAGGCAACATCAGCTTTCTTTTTTTCCTTTTTTTTCTGTTGGAGAAAATGCAGAGAGTCCTATCAAAGCGTTAGTTTTCTGTATTCAAAATCTCCATGTTTGCATTGAGAAATGAAAACTCAGATAATCTAATAATTGCAGGAGAATAATTGTGTTGAATATCTTTTTCTTTTTTAAAGTTTTTAATTTTATTTTTTTTTACTCTTTGCCTTTGTGACTAGGATTATTAGTGGGGCCTACTTTGCTTTTCCTTTAATTTTTTTTTTTTAAAAAAAAATCAAAACATAAAGGAGGGTAAAATAGTAAAAAAAATCTTAGATATTAGAGTTTTTTTTTTTAACAACGAGCAGATAAATACGGTAGATAATTTGAGATAGAAATAGAAGTTGTCTTGTGGAAGTATTTTTTTTTACTATAGAATTGAATGGAGAACTTAATTACTAATTTGGCGATAAACAAAGCATGAGACGATGTGTTAAATGCTAATATACTAATATTGATCGCAAGAATATAAAAAATAATTAACGATTTTTGGTTTAGATGGTTGTTACCTAGACGTTGGGGGGCAGACTTAGAATTAAACAGATAACTTAATGTGGCGATAAATAAAGTATGAGAAGATAGGTAATATACTAATATTGATCGTAAGAATATGAAAAATAACTAACGGTTTGTTGGTTTGGATGGTTGTTACCTAGAGGTTGTGGCCAGATTTAGCATCGAGGTATGTTTTAATATAAATGAAGTGATAATTTGGATAGGTAAGGAGCCAATAGATAGTTGAGATATAAAACTAGTTTATATATGTTTTTTACTATTACCTCTAACAATTTACCTGATTAGTTTATATATATATTTTTACTATTGACTCTAACAAATTTACCTGATTAGTTTATATATGTGTTTTTTACTATTAACTTTAATAAATCTACATGATTAGTGGTAACCACCAGATATAAATAACAACTTACCTATAATTAGCTTCTAGAAATTGTACTTTAACTTTACCTTTACCTTTCTTAATATGTCTATGCTACATAAATCGTAACTATTTATTCAAGTTCAGTATTTATATCAACCAACTTAATTTATCATATCATAAATATATAGTAATATATTAATCATTGTTATTTAATTGGTAAAATTTGACTAACAGACACTGTCATTTTTTTTTGTTGGTTTTTTAATGCAAATATTGGGTAATAATTTCCATGATATAATAATTGATCACTTTATTTATCACTAACAAGTCTTACAAGACACTCCACTATAATATTTTAAAATGTATTTTTTTTTTAATTATAACTATAATGATAATGTGCAATGAAAGCAAAATGACAATAATTGGGAATAATTCTTTTTCTTGCTGGTATTAGGTATAGCATATTAATTTCAGTATATTAGGACCAATAAATAATTAATAAGTGTTTTTTTATTATGACGTCATGAATTTAAGTTATATATATTAGTAACATAATTTTTTTTAATATTTCAAAGTAAATTAACTTATAAATGTTAATATTTTGTTAATTAATTATTTTAATTATGGCAATGCGAATCTTTTGATAAGAAAAATGTTTTTTGTATTTCCAAAATAACATTTTATACTATTAAAATAGGGCCATAAAAGAAAAAAGAAAAAGGCTCTTTTAAGGGGAAAAAAAAGAAAAAGAGAATCCTAGGTTAATTAAAGTTCGGATTAATACTTATCCTTATCCCACTTTAAGTTTTAAATTCCAATGGTTAATGTAATTGATAAGAAATTGATAAACAGTATGTGTTGATAAGTATTTTTTAAGTGTTGAAATTAATTTTATAATATAATATTTAATTGTAAGTTTGATTCCATAGCACATGCATCTATGAGTGGAAGAAATATTTAGGTGGAAATGGAATGACAGGAAAGGATTATATTTTATTTTATTAAAAATAAAATAAAAAAGTGTAAACAAAAAAAGAGAATCTAATTAATCATGATAGAGTCCTAATCAAATTCTTCTTAATCTATTTTAACTTGTTTATTATTCTTATCATACTCCAATTTTGGTTACACACTTCCTAATTGAATAATTAGGTGAAATGTTTGGTTACATAGACGGTTCGCTATCCGCGACTTGAGAAGTCCATTAGATTCAACTGAATCCAATAATTTTGATTTAAATTTAAGCTAACATTTAAATTCATATGAAAACTCAACAAAAAAGAAAAGCAGTTATAGGTTGCGTTAAGCTCACTTAAGAAAGTGATAGATAACCTATATAAAAGGAAAAACTTAATGATCAAAATATATGAACATGTGTCTTTGGGTACAAGTTCTTAATTTGATATATATATTAAAGTTTTGATTATGATAGGTAAATGTATATATCGTAAATACTATACCATATATAGTGTCAAGTGTACTTTAATTTTGTGCAACCAAAATTGCTCCAACATACACCAATATTTTTTAAGTCTAACATTACTCTTTCACTTTTATTGAACATGCAATTCTCGACAAGACAATCTAACTTTAGGGTCCACATAAAATTCTTGTTTTTTGTATTAAAGTATACTTTGAAACTTTCCTCTATGAGGTATGGTAAGACATAATAATCGGAATCAAGATTTAAAGTTTAGTTTAACGGTCATACAATTGCCACATTTCTTACCTCTTAGCTGGTTCAGCCAATATAGCTTTCAATCAAGAGTCTCGCTTTGAATGACATTCACACATGGCTTCTACAGGAGATATAATCGGGATGTCATTCGAACTAGTTAATTGATGTTTTAGTTATCTTTACCCAAAAGAAATAATTGACTTTCTCAAACAATTACATCTTTTATTGAAATATTATCAAAGAATATGTGGTCAAATTGACTCTTGTAAAGCGCATACAATTGAAATTTTTGTCATGGACAAGGATGATGAAGATAGAGAATTTCTCGTAAACTAAGTTAATCATCGAGATGAAACAAATAACGATTGATGATGAAGATAGATAATTCTTGGTTTAGTTTTCCATCTTAACGATAGAAAATAGGATCAAATCAAATTCTATCGAGTCAATTAGTTCCAACAATACAAGTATGTAATGACTGCAAAAGGATCTCTTCATTCAGAAAGCGACCTGAAAAAGAAAGGCAAGATTAAAGGAAGAATCAGCTGTAAATCAACATCATCGTTTGAAATGTGCTTACCTATAAATACTATTTTGTTCATCTGAATCTCTTCGTTTCTCCATTTACGACTTGGAACAATTTCATATATTTCTCTCACGCCCTGCAAGATGCAGTAGTAAACATGTTAAGACAACGAAAACACAAAGTATAGACACCCAGAGAGCATAGACACAATGACATTGTGCTTCACTGAATATCTTTTGGTGCTACTTCACATAACTGGTAAAGTTGCAATACTAAAGATATAGACACACATCTGCATAGCAGACACAGGGAACGGGGAAGACAAGTGGAATCAATAATGCACTTTAGCAGAAACATTCTCGTATTTGTACATCCTGATTCCTGGCTATTAATAGAAACTGTAAGATTGCTGATTGTTGTGATGGTAGAAGCTGGAAATTTTCAGTTCAGGAGAACTTTTACGGTTGGGAAATTGAAAGAGTCAGATTACTATTATCAGTTGTAGAAGATATTATACTAGACAACTTGCAGAAAGATTCGATTTACTGGATGGGAAAGGACGATGTGATATTTTCTGTTAAATCGTGTTATAATCTGTTGATGAAGAAAATGAGCAGAGATGACAGTGACTGGCCATGGAAAATGATTTGGAAGTCCAAGACTCCAAGTAAAGTTGTTTGCTTTGGTATGAGGCTTGTTTTACCATTTACGCAGGAAAATTTGCAAAGAGGTTTTTCTTTTTTCATTTTTGCAGGTGGCGCTATTTCTGTAAGAATAACGAAGAGACAGTGAATCTTTACTACCGCACTGCAAATTTGTTAGGTGAAATATTATTATAAGATTACAGCTTGTGGAGATGAAAGTTATCTTTATCATAGGATTTCATACCTGTAAAGTGTGGAGTTCATCCGAGTTTCTGACTCTTAAAATTCCCTTGCAACGGTAAACATCCATGCCATACTTTTTATCCCAAAGGAGCTCCTCAAGCCATATACGAACCTATTGCCAACAAGGCAAATGAGGACTTTAGTGATCCAAGATAGTGAATAGTCAACCTTTGTGTATGAAATTATGGTAAAACCACAACTGGAGCATAAAAAAGGATAATAATATGTATGGGCTACAATAAATGGCTTCGAGGTGCACTGATCTTCATAAAACTAGCATGTACAGGAACCCCAAAAGACAAGTTTTTTAGAGAGGAAAAAGATATCAGACACCACTGGCAAGCCCCTGATTGCTTTACAAGGAAAGAACCAGAAAACTCAAAAGTAGCTAGCAAAAATCAAAGCCCTGCAAGCACATACCAGCACCCCTTTCAAAAAGTTACCTTATCAAGATCAATCTGTTGTGCGTCACAGATGCACAATGTTCTGACTTCACTGTCATGAAGGCCTTTAGTAGTTAGAGATTTGTTTTCCTTTAACAACGCTTCAAGATGAGCAGCATGCTTTAAAAAATCAGGAAAATGGAAGATTATTTAGCTTTCCGTCTGCTAAGTAACAATAGCTGAATTTCATGTATAAGGATCATTGCTTACAGTAGGATCATATGCCTGACAGTTTAATATCTTTGACAAATCAACGTGGCAACGCACAGAATGAATAATATTAGCAAGGGAATTAACATCACGTATTTCCTTCTCCAGTTCCTCTAGTACCGCTCCCGAGTCATCTTGAGAAATCAGATCAACCTTGTTAAGAATGATAACATCCTACACACAACAGTTCACAAATTAAAGTTAGACACGATTTCATCCATAATCCAGACCTACTGTATGAAGTAGAGTCCTAGTTAGCACCTATAAGAATGGGAATACAACCACTAGAAAGATGAAAAAAAGATTGAAAGCCTAATTAGAAACCTGAGATGATTGAATGGAGAAACTAACATATCAATTACCGCAAAAGCTATTTGTAAATAAGCTTCAGGAAATGAAGAGGAGTCAGGATTTGGTTTTAGCTGATACCGAAGGTTCTTTGCATCAACAACCTGTCACAGAAGCAAAACAAATTAAAACCCAAAATTATGCAAAACTGGATAATAAAATGGCAAGGATTTAAGAAGTGCAACAATGAGAACAACCAATTGCATATGAAGTTAATCATATAAGAGAACAGAATAAGTATGCAAATGAAGATAATAAGCAATTCCTAAGATACACATCTATCCAGCAAAATAACTTTTAATCGCAATATCTAAGAGTAAAACCATAGAACAACAAATTCTAGGTGGCTTCACTTCGCAGATAAAATTATTTTCTCCATGCAGAATAGTAAAAGAAAATAAGGAAAATTCTGAAAACACAAAACTCACAGTGATAATGGAGTCAAGCCTAACATCTGATTCCAGCTGATCATCCAACCAAAGCACAGATGCAAGAGGTGCAGGGTTTGCCAAACCTGTAGTCTCTAGCAATATATGATCAAGTCTGCAAACAAACAAAATAACTGCTCATCATTACATTTGAATAAGGTGAAATACTTAAGCAAATAATTACAGAATTTTGTTGCCTTACTCCAAACTTAACATGTAAGGAATGATTATTCAAAGAACACCCTTGTAAAAACAGACTTGCACTAAGATTATTAAATAATACGAAAGTGCAAGATGAAGGAAAAAAAGATAAGGTGATCAAACTAAATCGGTAGTTACACAAAATGACACTTTTCATCGTCACATATGACAGATTTAACAATACGATACATAAAGTTTAAATAATAATCAAGACAAACATTGTATTTAAAAGGACAATACAATATACCATAGGTTTTGACTTGACACAAAGTTTAAATCTTGTGTTCTTAAACTATAAACTAAAAACTAAAAGATATGTCAAATATATCAAAATGTGGTCTTAATCATGTCATGCATAAAGTTGAAACTAAATACTTGTAAGAAAAGGAACAAAACATTCTTTTTTAAACGAACTAAAAAAGTAAAGCAGAATAAACAAATTGAAACGGAGTGAGTAATAATTATCATAAAACATGGAGAAGCAAGATCCTCTAACCTCTCTTTTCTCTGAACAAGCTGCTCCAATGCTTGAACCAAACTATGCTTCACAGTACAGCAAATACATCCATTTGCAAGCTCTACCCATTCCTCCACAAGATTACCTTCTTCCCCTTCATTTATCATTGCTCTCTCAACTCCTAATTCCTCACCAAACTCATTCAGTATCACTGCTATTTTCTTCCCATGTTGAGTTTTCAATATGTAATTGATCAACTAACAATAACAAGAACAAAATCAACTATTATGCTTCAATTCCAAACTAACTAACCTAATTTATTAACTGAATAAGGAGACGAGAAGTAGAAATTACAGTGGATTTTCCGGAACCAAGATAACCGGTGATGACGGTGACGCCGACTGGAGGAAGTTCTGAGCCTTCCGTCAGTTGATTAGAGTTGACGGCGTCGTTGATTTCGACGGCGAGCGGCGGTTCTTCGTCGGAATCCTCCATGCTCAGCCTCTTCAGTTGATTTTTTTACAATAGAAGTGAAAATTCTTAAACGGGCTCTATATTATTGGGCCAAACGTAGAAGGGCCATGATGGGTTTTTTTAGCTTGAGAATGAAGTGGCCCATTATTATTTATAATAGGGACTAGGGAGCATTCAAGGTCGAGATCCAGTTTCACAAGTAATATCGTTTTTATTTTGTTTTGAGATGTTTGATTTAAATTTAGAGGTTGAAGTATAATACAAGTAATATCGTTTTTATTTTGTTTTGAGATGTTTGATTTAAATTTAAATTGAAGTATAATACAAAAGAAGGAGAAGGTTAGCTTTAGTGGGAAAATGATTGTACTTCTAGTCTGAGATCAAGGGTTCGAGTCGCTAATTTCACTTACCTTAATTACAACAACTTAATGTTAGTTTCTCAATTTGCACAATTTGTAGTAACCTTAACAACTTTTAAAAGGTTTTTGTTTTGAAGACAAAAATGGGTTGCACATATAGTAAGCACGTCTGACCTCCAACTAAGAATGATTGGCCCCTTTTCTTCACAACTCCATAATCATTCACAATTGTCATCCTTAGATCCCTCTAGGGTATACTCAGACTAACCCCACCTAGGAGAGCTCCCACCTTTTTTGCTCCCTTGATGACTCGAACCCGCAACTTTGAAGTTGAAGATGAACTGTGCTTACCATCTGAGCAATCCCTTCTTGTTGTCGAGTTATGAAAGAAAAAGGGAAAAACCAAAAAAGTCTACATTTCCCACAAGGAAAAACATCTTCCTCATGACTTTAATTTATTTATGTTTAATTATATTCCTCTGATAGAATAAAACTAAATTGATGCAAGCTTTCAAACTTCCTAATTAATAGAAAATTTTCACATGATCATGAACTAATCAAACTTTAAAACTTCCTAATTAGTAGGAAGGTAAACCTGTAAAGCAGTCATTATTCCCCTATAATAAAATGTGAATGAGTGCAATAATTTTGAAAGGTGATTTTTATGCCTTTTAAAATATCATGTAAATAAATCCTTATTTTTAGGAAAAATAGTCAAACATATCTCGTAATTTTGTGATTTAGAGTTAATATATTCATCGTTAAAAAAATGGCACATATATATATATCCTTGTTGTCGATGGGGTGGAGGTAGGGATGTGGGGTACTGATGGGGACTACGGGGGTGAGGTGGGGGTAGATGTAATGTGTTAGAGGATGAGAGGATACAATCAATATGCAATACAATTTGTGCAACTTAATTATTTTCCTTATCCCACAAATCAAACGACTCTTATGGTATCTCAAAAGACATTAAATAACTATAATTGAAGTACTCTATTAAAATTTTGGTGTGTATGGTTTGGCACACCTTAGCTATGGTTTGGCACATCTTAGACCTTAATGACATGACTAATTAAGTTGTCAAACTCCATGTATACATTGTATGTATATAAACTCACTCTTTCTTTACAAAATCATTAGAGAAACCATATATATATAATGGAATAAGTTTCAATCATCTTATTGATGACTATAGTAGGTGTTTATTTAGTTTGGTTTTGGTTACTAGTAGGCAAATTAAAAGGTCCAAAGACATTGCCATTAGTGGGTAGTATTCCACAAACGTTGTTAAATATTAGAAGAATTCATGAATGGACTACAGATCAACTTCTTGCTAGTCCAACATTAGGCACATATCAAACTTGTGGTGTTTACATCCCTTTTCTTCAGAATTGGAGAAGAAGCTTTTGCACTGTTACATGTCATCCAAAAAATTTAGAACATATTCTTCATACTAAAAGTTTCATAATTATCCTAAAGGTCCAACTTGGCAAAACACCTTTGGCGACGTTCTAGGGAATCAAGGTAATAACATCTGATTTTGACTTGACACGCAATTTTAAAAAGTAAAGAAGGCTTTTGAATGTTATGGACATAAGGTGGGAAATCGACTGGTAGCCAGCCAATCAAATGAATTACTAAGATTATCCATATTTTTGTTTCCTTTTAGCTTTTACATATTTCTACGTGATTCTTATCAAGTGATATCAGAGCGCTAACTTTTGTGTTAACATGTCTATCTTGTGCTAAGGGTGAAGAGTGGATATCGCTAAGGAAAATCGTGGTTCCAGAATTAACAAAATCGAAGCTTGGTCCATCATTACACCGTTGGGTGAACCCATCAATCAAAAATGATTTATTGCCAATTTTAGACAAGGCTTCAAAACACAACATTTCAATTGACTTACAAAAATTGATGATTTGTTTTGGTACTGATAATATTTTTGGAATTGCTCTAGGCAAAAAAATGAAAACTTTATTAAATCCTGAGGATCCAATTGCACTAGCAATGGATACAATTTTTGAATTTGCTTTTAGAAGATTTTTCTATCCCAATTTCTTATGGAAATTTATGAAATTTTTCTCTATTGGATCTGAAGGAAGCCTAAAGAAGAGTATTCAAATTTTGAATAATACGATAACTGAGGCACAAGAAGAACGTAAAAATAGAAATAAAGATGAAACTTTTGATGATGATTTACTGTGGACATTCATGAAGAAAGTGCAAGTTAATGGACACATTTTGCCTAGCTCTGCTATTATGGGCACAATTCTTGATATTCTATTAGCAGGTCGCGACTCTGTTGCTACATCTGCTAGCTGGTTTTATAATTTGGTTTTAGGTCACACATTCTATTGAGTCGCCCTATGGAGAAGAGACACAAGAATGGATGAAAGATCCATTGACATATGAAGAAGTCAATAGTTTGGTCTATCTTCATGCAACGTTGCTAGAAACACTACGTTTATATCCTGCAGTTCCAAAAATTGTGAGGTATGCGATATGTGATGATATCCTTCCGGATGGAACCTATGTACCAGCTGGTTTGGACATCATTTTATCGTTATACTCAGTGGGAAGGATGAAGTCCGTGTGGGGAGAAGATTGTTTAAAATTTAAACCGGAAAGATGGCTATCTACTGATGAAAAAAGAATTGAAAGGCATGAAGATGGATATAAATTTGCAGCATTTAATGGTGGATCAAGAATATGCATAGCTAAATACTTAACTTATCTTGAAATGAAGTCTGTAGCTTCAGCTATATTACTTCGTTACGAGTTATCTCATGTTTTTGATCATCAAGTTACGTCAAAACTTTCCTTCACTATATCCATGATGAACGGCCTTAAGGTCAATTTCAAACGTCGTGTTCTTAGTGATTTTGATGTAATAAACTGAAAGTTTATAAACTATGTAGTTAAAAGAAAATAAACGTCTTTTTTTGGAAAAGAATGGATTATATTTATGATATAATTAAAAATATTGTTCATCTCTAAGTTCAAGATTACAAGTTCGAGTCACCAACTGAGCGGAGAAGTGGGAGCACTCTAGAACCTTTTTTTTAAAACTCATTTCCTAGGTACTCGCTCCCACTTCCCTACAGAGTTGATGACTCGAACCCGCAATCTTGAACTTAGAGATGAAGGGTGTTGACCATCTGAACAATCCCTTCTTGTGTTTGAAACTCCCCCATCTTAATATAAACCCTCTATGGAATTGTGAAGGAAAAAAGCAAAAAAAAAAAAAAGAAAACAGCATTTCTCAAAGGGAAAAACCTTCACCATAAAATTATTTTCTTTACGGCATTTGTTTATATTCCTCTGATGCAGCTGTAGTGTAGGGATTTTAAAAGTAACTTTTATGGCCTTTCAGATATCATGTGAATAAATCCTTTTTTTTTAAAGGAAAAAGTGTGTATTTTTCGCAATTTAGAATTGATATACTCATCATTAAAAAAGTGATATATATATATATCTCTATTGTCTAATAAAAAAACATATTTATTCTTTTCGATAACATATTCATCTGTACTGAAAGATTTTCTTAATTCCACAAATATCACGTGACTTTAAAATATTACCTTGTCCATTTTTTACTCCTCCAAACCTTAATCATTATCCTAAGATGAGAAGAAAGTTGAAACTTGAAATAATTATTAATGAAAAAAACTTCACGGGGAAGATTTTTTCCTTTTGGTAAATGCACACATCTTTGCTCTTTTCCTTCACTACTCCATAAAGGTATTTTCGGACATGAAGATTTGGTTGCTCAGATGATAAACATCGTCCACCTCTGAGGTCAAGGTTGCACTCTCGAGTCACCAACTTAGTGTAGAAGTGGGAGCTCTTTAGAAACCATTTTTTAACTCATTCCCTAGGAGCTCCCACTTCCTTACCGAGTTGGCGATTCGAACCTACAACTTTGAGGTTAGAGATGAAGGTGTTTTTCATCTGAACAGCTGCCTCTTGTGTTCGAAACTCCTTCGTCTTAAAAGAAAAATTATTTATGAAATTGTGAAGGATAAAAGGAAAAGAGCATAAATATCTACATTTCTCAAAAGGAAAAAAATCTTCAACATAAAGTTATTTAATTTTCTTTATGTTAGTTATTTATATTCCTCTAATGCGAATTTTTAAAATGTTGTTCAATTTTACGATTTAGAGTTGATATCTTATTGTCAAAAAAGTCACACATATATACCTTCATTGTCTAACAAAAACAGTATATTTACTCTTTTCATTAACAAATTCATGTTTATTGAATTAAAAAAATCTTAAAATTATAATCCTTCCTTTTTTTCTCTCTTTAAATCCCTTGTAATTAAATCAGTTACCTTAACTACTACCAAAAGACAAGAATAAAGTTGAAACTTGAGCTATATATCAGGAAAAAACGTAATGAGAAGTTTTTTTTTTTTCTTTTGAAAAATGCAGATTTTTTGCTCTTTTCCTTCACAACTCGGTAAAGGTTTCTCCGGAAATAAGAGGAGGTTACACAGATAGTAAGCACCCTCAAGATTACGGGTTCGAGTCATCAAATGAGCAAATACGGTGGAAGCTTTTAGGAAGAGTCGGGGTTAAAAAAGATTTCTTTGGACCAACTCCACTACTACTTAAAAACGTTAGAGGGCTCTAAGGATAAGAGCTCTTAGAGCACCAACCTCAAGTTTGCGGGTTTGAATGACCAAGGAAACAAATAGATGAAAGCTCTTATAATGGGGTTAGTTCAAAGAAACCATAGAGGGCTCTAAGGATGAGAGCGATAAACGATTATGGAGTTATTTGCTCTTTTTCTTCACAACTTCATAATCGTTCACAACCATCATCGTTAGAGCACTACTCTAGGGTCTATTCGGACTAAACTCCTATCAAGGAACTTCCACCTTTTTGCTCCCTTGATGACTCGAACCCGCAACTTTAAGGTTGGAAATGAAGAGTGCTTACCATCTAAGCAATCCGCTCTTGTTGTCAAGTTGTGAATGAAAAAAGGAAAAGAGCAAAAAAGTTTGCATTTCCAACAAGGAAAAACATTTTCCCCATGACATTAATCTCTTTTTTTTTCTTTTTTTTTTTAACTATCAACATAAAGTTTTATATCCTCAAAACTACAGATCCTTTATTGCACTTGTATAATTGTAGTGAGACAAATTTAATTTGGAATTAAACTTAATTTGGTTAAAGTATAATAATATATAAAAGATGAAAAGGATAAGTTACTTTAATTACAATTAGAAGACAAGAATAAAGTTGAAAATTGAACTAATTATATTAGGAAAAAACTTCAGGGGGGAGATTGTTTCCTTTTGGAGAATGTACACTTTTTTTGCTCTTTCCCATCACAACTCCATAAAGGTATTTTCGGAGACAAGATTTGATTGCTCAGATGGTAAACGCCTTTCACTCTCAACCTCAATGTTGTGTGTTCAAGACACCAACTTGGAAGGGAAGCAACCTCAATGCTGTGTGTTCGAGACACCAACTTAGAAGGGAAGTGGGAGCTCATAGAGAGCTCCGAAGAAACCTTTTTTTTCTTTTTAACTTTTTCCCTAGGAGCTCCCACTTTCTTACCAAGTTGGTGAATCGAACTAACAACATTGAGGTAAGAAGTGAAGGGTGTTTACCACGCAAACAACTTCCTCTTGTGTTTGAAACTCCCTCGTCTTAAAAATAAAACCTTTTATGGAATTGTGAAGAAAAAAAAGGAAAAGACCAAAAAAACCTAGCATTTCTCAAAAGGAAAAAATCTTACCATAAATTTATTTAAAGCTAACACACATATTTTTTATTGTCTAACAAAAAAAAATATTTCCTCTTTTCGTTAACATATTCATATTTACAGAATTAAGAAAAATCCTAAAATTAATGTTTTAATTTCAAAAAATTTACCTTACTTTAAAGAATTACCCCACCCAGTTTTTACTCTTTTACCCCACCCATTTTTGGAAGTCGATGATAATTTCATTTTAAATATTATCTCAGATATTATCATTTTTGTGTTGTTAACTTTCTCAAATAATAAATTATAATAATTTTTTCTATATTATACTGTTTTGTTTAAATTTATTTGCAGAATTATTTAAAATTTTACTTTTTCTTATTTTCTTGGTAATAAAATGAGAAAAAATTATAATTGACATATTGTTATTTTTCTTACTTTTTCTTATTATAAAATTGAATCTCGTAGATCCATGAAACTTACCTCTCGTGCTAGGTATAACACCTCACCTTGCATCCCCGCCTCTTAAAATATTGTTCTCAACAGATTTATATGTTCCCTCGGATGATTATTGATAGATACATCACACCCCTTGGAATGTGGCTTTTCCTTGGACCTTTTTAAAGGAAGATGCTTTGTATACCGAACTGTCCTTGATATCAATAGATACATCAACAAGGGTCAGTTGGGATATGGCCAGATTCCTTTTGGTATAAATCAGCAACTAACCTCAAAGATATCAAAGTAATTCACATGAAAATGGTCAGTTGTCCATGATATGTATCGTGTTAGATGCTTGTTTCAGGAAAAAAACAATAATGAATTTCGTCACAGTAAATGCTTGTCCCAACTAATGTTAAGTGATTTCTTCGCATCTGCCTACGCAGAGTTCTTCACATCTGTCAAAGTAGAGTTAACTGCAGGTTTGACTGGTGATAGGTAGCTAATGGAATAGTCGATGATGATGTAAATTAATCGGAACAAGCTGGTTGAAGACAGCAAACCAGTGAAACTTGAATAACAGAACTAGAGTTCGATAAGTTCCACTTACCATTTTCTATCAAATCAAGCAATTTAACCAACGCAGTTCAAAAATTAAGGTGGAGGGAGAGATAGAGATGTATAAGTATATGTATAAATAACAAGCAAGTACCACAAATGGCATATTTTACCCAAAGAATTCTAATACAGGGAAAATAGTTGATGCAATTTTCAAAATATATTGCACAATAAAGAGAAGCCACTGTATGCTGACTGAATCGACAGCCAAAGGCAGAAGCAAGTAATGTTTTCTCCTTGACATGAACACCATTTACAAAAACAAAAGTGATCAACAAAATTTGTCACTCATTTTATTGACAAAAGTGTTTTGTAGACCATGTGTGGTATAATGCTCAATGTCACGCTTACGACTGGGAAAAGAAGATGAATTTAAGTCATCAGGAAAGAATTAGCAATCTAGTACCGCAGCCAGTATGTCCTGCGTCTGAACCAGTTGTAATCAGGCAAATCTTGAATTGGTCCCCTAGCTGATATTGCAACATCCTACAAAGGGAAAATCATATAAAAAAGATGGTTTAACCCTCTTGCATTTGTAGTGGTTCAGGAAATATAAGATGCAATTCATATAGTTAATATTGCGTGTTAATAAAAATACCAACTTATATCCTATATAAATAGTTATTGACTGAAACTAGATGTACAGGAGGCCTCAGGGACTTACCCTGTCGAAAATAAAACGATTTGCAACTCGCTTGATTGTTCCAGCATCGACACTGTCAATTCTGGAAAATAACTCAGCATATGGAATTCTGCGGCCATATGTGATTAACTGCAACAAAAAAGAAACTTACAGCTGTAAGTAAATTTAGTGATTTTAAAGGGAGGTGTTAAGTGACTAGAATGCAATCACGGCAATCCATTTGACTGCAAAGCATCCAGCAAACAGAACACGATCTGCTTTACTGAAGAGAGGAAATGTATTAACTATATGCAATGCTCCTACCACCTAGTCATCTAGGTTCCATTTTTATTTTTATTTTTGGTTTCCCATACGGTGTCCGGAGCTCCATTTGGATCTAGGTTCCATTTATTTAAAGGAAAAGTGACATGGACAAACTTGTGCACCTCGACTATTCCACCAAATACATATTACCTCCTGCTAGGACAGGTACCAGATAACTCTTCCTACCAAAGTTTAGGTAGATGAAAAGAAATTACCTAGCTTCTTTTGCCTCCGCTAAGATTCTTCTTCTTTACTATTGGTTGGCATTGGAGGGACGTATGTTCCCTCTTTTTCCTTCTATAGCAGAGCCTTTATTTGATCTTACTTTCTTTTTTTATGATGATAGCAGAGCCTTGTTTGATAAAGTTAGGAACAAGGAGACTAAAATGTCCCAGATCTAAGGAGCCAAAACTTGCTCCTGTAATTGTTTTTGGTTATAAATATATTCTACATAATTTTACCTGCCGTCCAATGTCTTCAGCAGTAGGGCCTGATCCATCAATGTGGAGCATCAAAGAAGATTTCAGCTGCAGAAGATTAAGTACAGGAAATATAAGTTCTTGATACAGCTAAAAGGACATGCAGTCAACAGTAAAAGTCCCTAGAATTAAATGGAGGCAAATAACACTCAGCTATTCCATTTGAAAAAGAAAAGCTGGGTAGTGAACAAATACCTGATTACGTGCGCGAACCACATCAGCATCAGACACTTTGTAACTTAACTTGCATATACCATTCATGATGACATAAGCTAAGTCACTCAAGCAATCAGGCTGTAACAAGTAGAAAACAAGGATGAGTAAAGCCACAGTCCTAATGCAGAGATTGCTTACATTGATTACAGAAATGCATAAATCACTTACCGAATATGATTTCAATCACTAGTTTTTACATTTCATATTGTTATTTTTCTTTAATACGGCAAAAGTTGGAATTACATTTCAATTTGCCTTTGTATATTTCAGGAATGGCCACTTAGTTGTCAATTCACAAGAGAACAAATGAACCATTATAACAAAAGTTAAGTGACCACAAGACCTTATACAGCAAATCACATCACAATACTAAGTTAATGAAACAGAAATGGTTGAAATTTGGTTAAACAAAGGTGGAAATTTCCTTCTAACCTTAGCTTCAGCATAGACACCAAACAGCCCTGTATCTTTATAGTTGGTGTTAAAAGCCATCGCACTTTCAGCTAGCTCATTAATGGCCACCCTCTGGACAAGCTCTGAACTGTTCAAAGATCATATACCCATGAAAGATAGCAAATTCAGTAACTTCCTATTTTGTGGAGAAAAGAACAACTCAACTAAAATCTCCAAACAATACCCAGAAATGCCTTAACATGGAACTAATAGACGAAGTATTAAGAATCAACAAATAATACTCCTATTGTCTCTTTTTTGTAAGGGACACTCTTTGGCTACTGGGTAGTACTCAAAACTTCTCTTGATTCATAAAAAAAAACTAACTTTTGTTTAATTAAAGCAAATGAGAAGGACCAACCCCATGTGCTTTCCTCCTCCTGAACTTTTGTTCCATGATCCTAGCATTTGTTGCATGACCATCAAAGCTATGGAGTCAGGGTCTGTCCATGACGCTCCACTAAATGCAACAGCAAATTGAGCGAGAGGCAGATCATCATCAATGATACGTATCTATTTATGTAGAAGAAGAACAAAATCAGTAAAAAGGTTCATATAAAATACATAAACTAGAAGAGTTAATAACTAAGTAGTTTATCCACACCTCTGAACCTGTAAATATTGCTGGCTCTTCTGAGACCAATTGGGAAGTGGTAATAGGATTAGATGATAGTTTTGTAAAATGTTTCTTCACTAGCTCAACGACTTCTTCATGCTTCACAGCTCCAGCAGCAGAAATTACCTACAGCAAAGACTTAAATGACGCTTTTAGTCTGGTAAAAGTTTGATCAAAAACAAAAACTAACAAAACATTAGTTTCCCTTTTTTCGTGCACGCGGGATTTTTTTTATGCGTTTGAGATATACATGACTAGGCTTGGAATGGAAGGTCATATGATACCACACTGGAAAACGGTTGATTGTCATTCATTTGGATCAAGGAAGAGTAAAAGCGGGATCACTTTAATGTTTGCTCCTATAGAGAAGGTAAAAAGTAGAAATCATTTTGACATGACCCCAGATGGAATCAATAAAATTCAATTCGAAATAGAGGGTGAATCCCAGTAGTTTCATTTTTAACAGAAGAAGCTAGTAAGCAAGGAAGTCGCCAACAGATAATGCATCAGCTATGACAGGTTCCGTACCATTCTATGAGCACCATAGTGGGTTGAAATGTAACCTTGAATATGAGCTCTTGTCATTTTCTCAATGTTCTGTGCAGGTCCAAGAATAGTTCTACCCAATGGGGTGTATTGGAATGCAGTAGTATGTAACTGGTCAAAGATGACTTCCTCGGGTTGTTTTTCCACCTACAAGAAGATTGTCCAACATGAAGACTCACCAATATTGAGATTAAATGAAAAATTTGCAAGTACAGATACAACTCTTCTACTAAAATACAAGTCTACAACAGATGAATTAAGAGTGTAACATAACGAAAACCTGCCTGACTCCACATGAACAATTACACCTGTTGAACAGATCTACAAGCAAATCCATGAAAGATTACATGGCCAACTAGGGTCACACATCATTGGAGAAGCTAAAGAAGTTAGTGTTTAGTCTGACTAGAGATGAACTAGGCATACCATTTGAAATCATTGCAGTTACTGACCATTGTCCGCATATATATTTATGAGCCGGAATGATTTGCAAGCAAGATAGCCTCTGAGCGGACAGCCCAGGACCACTATAACACTGCATACGGGAATGAAGATAGCAATAATATCAAATCCAAGAAAGAAAAAATATTGACCAAGTTACTGCCACTTGGATAGATGAGGACATCTACGCTGCCAAAAATTCCCCTTCTTTTTAATCAATTTAACCATTTCATTAGCTAAGAATTTATAAGTATCAAATTTCTATCCATTTATTTATTCTTTTGATTAATTGTAAATTTGCAAATTCCTTTACCAGATGGTTGTTCGCTACAGCCTTTCAGTCTCACCTAGTCTCTCCAGTGTGCAAAATCAGATATCTCAATATAAGTTAACATACTAGGCAATCAATTGCAGTGCTTTGATATGATAAAATGGCTCAAACATTGCCAGGTCCCCAATGCTTATTTTTTCAGACAGCAGAGAAATGAACGGAGGTATTATGAAAAACATCAAATATATAGCCTATTTCTGCACAGGCTATAAAGTTAAAGATGAAATACCATCACTCCAACCAGTCAAGAATCGAATAAAGGAACAATTAGTAAATATATCATGTCAAAAAAATTAGAAACTTTGCACCTGCTGCTTAATCTAGCTCTACACCATAAAATTTGTTGTAATCATCATAGCACATTTTCATCTCACCGTAAATAGTCTCAAAATACTTTTCAAGGATTCTTTAGATAAAGGTGACAGCTTTCTCTGAGGTTGAAGACATTCACTTTGACAAAATCATTGTAAATGTCATCTTTAAACTACTGGCTTTGAAAGCTAAAAAGAGAGCATCGTCGATTAAAAGGAGACATTTTCTCAATTTTTGTTATAGCTATTGCAGCCGCTGAAGCAATTTAGATATTTGTACCTTGTCGAAGTAAGGAACCATTGCATATATGTTTGGAATAGATTTTTGCACAGGCATAAAGATGTCTCCTTGTTTTATATGTCACTCGATGACTTGAGTAGGAGCTTTTCCTTTCTTCAAGCTACCAAAAAATGAACTATATACCATTTGATCCCTCTATCAGCTGAACTTACGAGCATAAAGTAGACTCACTATATTCTAAACCACATTGGTGGAACAGGACACAAACTTCTGGTTACGTATCCTACTTAAGTAACGCGCTTCTTAACTAAATAAAAAATTACTCTAGATCATTAACTTCAAATGGATAACCAATTCATAGAGCTCCTACAAGTAGCAACTTCCTTCTTCCATCTGAATCACCTAAACCTCTTAAGAACAGTTGCATTTTAATCATTTCAATCATACTATCTTAAAGACAAGAATACCTTTTTGGTATATCTTAAGAATAATTGATACTCCCTCTGTTCCATTTTACATACATTGTTAATATTAGGGGATTCAACCAGTTTTTCCATTAACTACATTTTTCTCATACACTTCCTAAATACCTTAATTCTAAAAGATTGTGATTTGTAGTACTAGTTTCTTAATCAAGTAATGTCCAAATTGAAACCAAAATTAGATACTTCTACTATACATTATGAATCAATAAAGATCATTTCTTTCTTTCCTCATACCTCTTCCATTTCACGAAGAATCACACTACGCTCTCGAATAATCTTATCTTCCTCCAATAGAGAATTCTGCAAAATATCCCCAAGAATATCAACAGCCTTAGGCACATCAGATCCCAAAACTTTGGCGAAATACGTAGTTTGCTCCCTAGAAGTATATGCATTCAAATGCCCTCCCATATTCTCAATTTCCTCTTCCAATGCCCTAATTGGCCTCTTCTCAGTTCCTTTAAAAATCATATGCTCAAGGAAATGAGCAACGCCATTATTCTCCTCAGTTTCGAATCGCGATCCAGCATCGATCCAAACTCCAACAGTAGCTGTCTGTGAAGACAGATTCGATTCCGTAGCAACACGAAGACCATTAGGAAGAGTAGTGACTTTCGTCTCCGGTGCTGATAGGATTGAGGTGTGATCTGCTACAGTAGGATCGGGGGAATTGTACCTGAGGAATCTCTGGTTCGGGTCTTCGAGGCGTTTGATCTTCGATTTGACTTGTTCAGCTAAGCGATCGTAGATCATGGCGTCTGGGGGAGGTGGGGAGGGTAGGGAGGATGATTGGGAGGGGTTGGTTATGGAAGTGGAGGATCGGGAAGAGAAGGTAATGCATGGTGGGAGAACGGTGAAGGGAGTGATTCGAGAGCGGCGGCGCGTGAGGTTGAGAAGGTGGCGCGTGGCCATGGTGTATGATTGAAAGAGCCAATTGGAGTATAGAAAAGTTTTGTAGTGACAGTGGAGAAGACAGGAGGCTTTTAGGAAGGCTGGCAATAAGTATAAAGACAATTTTACCCTTTTACTAATTCTTAATTAGGAAATTAGTACTCTAGAATTTATATGAAATAAACCCAACCTCTTTTGACTTATGGCATAGAGACCCCTCCTTTCACTATTTCTCACCGGATTCCGTATTCAAGAAGATTCGAACTCAAAACTATGATTAAGAATGACAAATTCAAAAGTTGAGAACAATTTGCAACTCAAAAATTGGAGTATATTATGTCACTCAACTAAAAAATATCGTAAGAGTGAGTTTTGTTGGAACTTTTTATTTGAAAATCTTACACGTGACAACATTTTGTAAAATGTCTATCTAGCCTTGGCATTCATTTTGCAAAAGGAATGATCATGGTGGTCATGCATGCATCAATTGATAGGATCTACCTCCGGATTGGTAATCCAAATCCATAATCAAGTTATGCATTCTTGATTATAGGAATTATCATGATTACGATTCTAATCATGGTGGTCATGTATGCATTATAATTACTTTATAGGATCTATTTCCGAGTTCGTCTTATTCGATCAATCGATCATAAGCCAGTAAAACTACTTGATTGTGAATTTCGATTCTAATCATGGTGGTCATGTATGCATTGTAATTACTTGATAGGATCTATCTTCGAATTTGTCTCATTCGATCAATCGATCATAAGAATTACTCATGTAACGAGCTTGGACATGTAATTGACTGGCCTACATAGCTACTCATTCAATGTATTTCGACCCGTTTAATTCAACACATAAAAAAAATTAAATTAATATATAGTTCAAATGGAACCACCTTGTCAAAAATAGTTCAAGGTGGCTTTGTCATGTCAATAATAACAAAAAAAGGGTGCACAATTACCATGGTACATTCTTAGTCAATCATTAATAAAATTTCCCTTTCTATCTATAAAGATAACCTTATTTTTGTTGCATATCAATATTTGTGAACTCAATTATTTTGGGTCTTGAATAAGAAGGGAAAAAGAACCTACTTATTGTCTTATATATTTGTGGTTGGCTCAAATTAATTGTTATGTTTTTATTTTTCAAAAGTTAATTTGATTAATAAGAAGGGAAAAAGAACCCACTTATAATTGTCTCATGACAATTTAATTAAATACTTTTAAATGTTGGTCGAAGTTTACATAATTGACTCTCCAGAATAAAACATGATAACTAAAATGAGAGAGACATTAATATTATACAAAAGAGACTCTTTGGGGTGGCCCAGTGGTTTGGGCTTGGGATTTCCA
Organism: Solanum acaule; assembly: GCA_036250505.1. Lineage (NCBI taxonomy): Eukaryota > Viridiplantae > Streptophyta > Magnoliopsida > Solanales > Solanaceae > Solanum > Solanum acaule. Next base: position 29,854 of record JAJOOR010012101.1, read on the forward strand.
TGTTGGAGGTCTCAAGTTTGAAACCCCTTGCCAACGAAAGCAAGGAATTTGCCTTCTGGATCGACTCGTCGCATCAGGCTTGTCTAGTGCGGGTTACCTTTCCAATGTGGTTTGCGAGCTATTGCATAGGAGCAGAGTTTTACCCTATGCGCACCCAAAAAGGATAGTGGTTGTGGGTTTTCCTTGTCATAAAAAAAATATAATGCAAAATAGAGAAGTACTGCATCTGGCCATCTTTACTTGTTTATATTTAACTTGACATATTCCTTAAATAATTACTATATTACCCCTATAATTATAAGTAATCTAAATATTAGAATATGAAAAATATTTAATAATAAACATACAGTAGAAACAAAATGATAAACTATCTTTTGATTTTCTAAACTGAATAAGTAAAATTAAATGATTATTTTTAATACACTAATAAATAAAAATCAACAAAAGGAATAATAATAATAAAAATAATTCAACCAAATTACTCTCTGGGTGTGCATCAGTTTGGTTCGGTTCGATTTTATGTATTATCGGTTCGGTTTATCGATTTTTAAATACGCTAAACCAATAACCAAATCAATAAGATATATTTTTATCGATTTTGGTCCTTAACGGTTCGATTTTGGTTTAACCAATAAGAAAATGCTTATCAAACAAATATATGACTTTTCTAATAAATTTGACGCGACAAGATAATAATGTAACTTTACAAATGTTCATAAAGTAGAAACAATAATAACAAACATGAAAAGAACTATACAAATGTAACATAAAGAGAAATTAAGAGGAATACGGTTTTTACTTTATGTTTTAACGGTTTGAATAATATGAAGTTGTGAACTCAAAGTCACAGTGAAGTATGAATTGAAGGCTAATGACAAAGTCAAAACTAATAAGATATTGAGATTAATATTTAATATTTATGTATAAATAAAAAATGTTAAATTACTATAGTCTTAATGGGTTATCACTTTATCCAATAAACCAATATTAAAAATCAATACCGAATCAATACTCCAATAATTTTAAAAAAATATAAAATCATTAAAAAATCGTTAATTCAATAACAATAAATTAATAACATTTTTTTGATTTAGTTTATCGATTGGTCCAATTTTTATACACCACTCTCTCTAGTTATTACGTATTTTTTAAGAAACTTATAAAATAAAAACTTGACAAGAATTTAAAAGCGGAAGAATTGGTGGGCAGTGACAGAATCAAATTGCGTGCTTGTTGGGGGCTGGTGGGGCTATAAGATCTCCAAGTTAACATAGGACACATCAAATCCCAATATGACCAAAGAAAAAAGTTATTAAATGCAGATTTTTGGAAAATAAATACTTAAAAGATATTCTATATACAACCATTTATCAAAATGAATAATAGTATTAAACAAAGTGTTGACTAAGTAATAAAACATATTCTAATTCTGGTTTATACTACTTAATTCATGTTGACTGGTATACCTCCTAACAAAAACTTTTATTAGTGATATATTTTATTAAATTAACTTTACTAATAATTTGATTATTATTATTTTATATAGTTTAATACTAAAAAGTAGTATAAGAAAAAAAATAAACAAACTCACTTAATTTGCAAAAATGTACAAATAATTTTATGGAGTTTGGATAAATAAATAAAAACTTGGAAACACTTATTTTTAAGTTAAAATAACAAAAATTAGTCAAAAATCATAAATTAAAATTTTCAATTTATAATTTTTGAATTATTACTCTTATAAGTTAGTATAATAAGTTCATCCAAACAAACTCAGTTAAATCTAAAACAAACACATTATGATGTCATTAACTCATTTATATTATGATGTCATTAACTCATTTATATAAGTTTCTAATAGGAAGAATTAAATTCTCAAATAGTATATATTTTTTTTAAAAGTCTTTCTTTATTAAATATCAATAAATCAAATGGATCTTGACCGTTTAATTTTGTTAAAGAACGAATAATCCTCTAAAGATTACACGTTTACCCTTTTTTGTGTTTTTTTTTTGGCTTATTTCTCACAATTTTTGCTTTTATGCATGGAATTCTCCTTCAACTATATAATAACACACAAATAAAGTGAAAGAAAAAGAGAAAAAGAAAGTCTTTGGCTTGTTCTATGGCTATTTCAGTTCAAAGATTTGATTTTTTTGATCTTTTTTTGGTTTTTTCATATGGGATTCTTGAAAAAATGAACATTTGAGCAAAAGGGTGTTCTTCTTTTGATGTGTTTTGAGTGTTTTTGCGTGTGACAGACTGAGGTTACATAGATATGGTGTTCAAAGATTCATTCTTTTTGCTGTGGGTCTGATTTTTTTACTTCCCAAAAAAGTGCCCACATCTGACTAGTTTTAATAATTGCTAATCTGTGTCCCAACCCTAGTAAGGTCAAGTTTTGAGCTTTTTCCTAGTTTTGTTTTTTATTTGATCTGGGGTTTTGGATTTTTGGATTTTTGGGTGTTTGTTGAAATCTGTCATTGTGGGTATATATGATTTGAGCTATCAGGATTGTTTACTTTGCTGAAATTTTAACTGAAATGGAAGACGATCAAGATTTGAAGTTTGTATGTAAATTGTGTGACAAAAAATTCCTTTGTGGGAAGTCATTAGGGGGTCATATGAGATCTCATGTAGTTGAGGAAAATGGTGAAGGAAATGTTGAAAAGTTTGATTCTTGGAGTAGCAGAGAAAATCCCCATCAATCAAAATTTGATCTTGGTGGTCATTCTGGTTATGGACTTAGAGAAAATCCCAAGAAAACTTGGAGGGCTGTTGATTCAACTTTTTCACCTTTGCCTCCTCAAGAAAGAGTTTGTCAGCAATGTGGTAAAGTGTTTCAGTCAATGAAAGCTTTGTGTGGTCACATGGCTTGTCATTCAGAGAAGTTAGTGATGGACAGTCATTCAGATACTGAAACTGATGATGATGATGATGATGATGTGGAGGAGGAGGAGGAGACAAAGATGAAGACCAGATCATTAAAGACTAAGAGGTACAAGAGACTTGTAGTTAAGCCTTCTAATTACTGTTTAGTGAATAATAATAATAGTGTTGTTAATTATGGTTCATCATCTGTTTCTGAGATTGATGAACTAGATCAAGAGGAAGATGTAGCAAAGTGTTTGATGATGTTGTCTAGGGATACAGGGAATTGGAATGGTGTTAATTCAGTTGTTGAGTCTTCTGATAACAATTCTGTTGTTTTGGAGACAAAATAATCCTCTACTGACATGAAATTTGGTAGAAAGGATAGGCTGAAATGTGTTTATAATCAAAACGAAACACCGGGAACTAAGAAACTTAGTGGTTTAGATGTTGATCAAGCT